>DWDV01002956.1:0-11035 GCA_018245615.1 Mimoniades ocyalus | reverse complement strand
GTGTTCGACCCGGGAATCGAACCCGGGACCTCCCGATCGGCAGTCGCACTTGCAACAAACACGACCAACGAGGCAGGCAGTAAAAGACAAAATGTATCGTAAAACTTCCGTTACTACCCAAAAAAAGACAAAACTGTTCCAAATATTTTTGTTATTTTATCTAAGTATTCTTTATATAAATTCCCACAAATTTAAAAAAAACTGCTGCCTCAAACAGACATTTACATATTTCAAAGTAAGATCAGCCTTATTATCAGAGACCTTATATTATCAATTCCTCTCTGTAATGTAAACTTTTGTTGGTAATTATGTTATGATCCATCTAATGCACACATTATGTAACTATGAATCTAAAGTGTAACATAATTATGGCCTAGTGCCTTAATATGTAAGTACTAAGTACCTACCAATACAATGGCTAAGACATGCTGTTTAACATTTCAAGCTAATTGTATTATTTTCTGGATTTCTGCTTACAGTGCACACACATTTCAAGCATTTAATACTTTTTAATGTAACTGTGTTTCATCTGATAGTTATGTTAGTAAAAAGAATAATAATATTTAATTTGTAATAAATTGAATTTCAATAGCATATTGTTATTTATTATGGAAAAAATATGATTTCATTTACTATGCTACTATCACTAGCTTTCAAGAACATTTATTGATCCTCTTTATAATGGGTTTCGCTGCCATTCTTGAGGATATGTAGCTTGTAAAGTCTTGGATAATATAAAATTTGGACAAGAAATATGATTCAAATAGTTTCTTCCTCATTGCTTGCTGTTATTGAGTGTGGACTGTGATCACCCTACAGGCCTTGTATTAGATATTGTGTAAAGCAAGTGTGTTGCACCTATTTAACATTTTGAATAGCTGTTCTTGGAATGCTGTGTACTTGAGTAAAGGGTGTGGTAGGCAGACTCACATTAAGATAAAGTGCTACAAATTTATTCTCACGATAAATAATATGTATATGTGTAATTCAGCTTGGGTAATGACTGGCTGTTGTTACAGTGGTTAGTGAACCTGACTGTTGCACCGGGTATTGTGAGCTCAATTCCCACAAAGAGTAAATATTTGTGTGATAGCACAAGTATTTGTTCTGTGTCTGGGTATAAAAAATAACTATGTAAGTATTTATTTCTATCTATGTAGTTTATCAGCAGTCTGGTTACCATAACACACACCTTCTTGATGCTGAGGTTGGTATCAGATGGCTGTGTGTGGGGATGTCCCAAAATATTTATTTGTGATCCTAAAGTAAGTGGAGTAAGTGATACATCAAATATACTTGGATAAATATTTTTTTTACATACAAAACAAGAAAGACATCTAGAATCATGGGTGGGAACTGATCTCATAAACCCTGGTTTAGTAACCATGTTCACAAACTACTCGACCAACAGAGCAGTTGAATCTTTGGTAAAAATGATACCTTTGTCCACTGACATTTGATTAGAAAACAAGATCATTGAACATTTGATTAAAAAAACTTTATTGTTCCATGCTTACAGAACTCCTAAGCTAATTTAAGGAAAGTAAGAATACATTAATCCTGGAACTATCTATGGATTTTGTTAATATGTCAATACCATTTGCATACTAATTTAAGGACATAAAAAATGCAAAAATAATATGACAAATAATAAATTGTTGTAATTACAATAAAATACTGGAGGTATTCGTAGAATATGAGACTTTATATAATTACTCTGATATGAATTATCAGTGACAACATTATAAGTTCATGCAGAAATAGATATTATCACTGTAAAACATGAAATACCTACATATAGGAGAATGTTTATGTAGGAAGTATAATGTCAACTGTACCAGTGCTAAATATATTAAATAAATTGTTATAATTCTTTTCATTCGTAGTTTCAAACTAGAGTCTGTTGTATTAAAGTGGCCACTCAAAACTCACCAAATGTATGTCACATTTCATCCTATTTATTACTTATTATTTGATAAACAGTTTCTTTATTTAAAACTAGTTAATTTTAATTCCATTAAAACACATTTGGTGGTAACTACTACTTCAGGTGGTCAGTGAATAGTCCAGAAAGTCATCATTTCAGGCTGGACTTAAAATTAATATCTTTTCTTCACAAGACTGCACTACTGAGCTACTGAAGATAAAAATGAATAAGAATATTGCTTCTTACATTTGTATCATATATCAAAGATTAGTAGCAAACTGTATAACTTTCAATTTGATGTTGAATACATTTTTTTGCCATGTGAGCTTAGTCATATCCGTACCCTAGAAAAGATATAATTTGACTGAATTGTTTAGCAAAGCAACTTCAATGAAATCGGGTATTAATTAACTGTAATGTAACTGTAACATAACTGGTGAAATGTGGGAGTGCACTGCATTCCTCTGCCTACCTTTTCAGGGATTATTTGTGTGATTTTACATTATTTAACTGTAATCACATCATAATCTGTCTATGTGCATATGATCTTACAATATTAACTATTCAAAAATTTCACTTGGATAAATATAAACTTACATCTTTATTACCCTTAAGAATCCTGATGGGGTATGCAGGACAGTGTAGTACACTTGCATGTTTACTTTATACATCCCACCTTGGAATAGGGTAAATATTGACATATTATAGCTGAGGAAGTCACTTATGAATGTTAGAACCATTGATGATCTTGTCTGTATGCAAATTTGTTTGATATTCAAACAATCTTTTTCAATGCCAACAACGATGGGAATGTGAATTGAAGGGGCATTCACTGCATTCTCTTTGTTTGTTTAGTAGGAAAATCCTTGAGGTATTTTCCTGTGAAATATACATATAATTTCAATTACATTTCCTTAACAAGATCATTGTGCCTGAATCTCAATTGGTTCACTCTATTATAATAAGCAACAGAAATCTATTATTTGTTTTCAACTACTGTACCTTTATCACTTAGAATGGTGTCTTATTGTAAGTCTAAATATTCATACAACACATTTCATGTCTAAATGAAATGCCAATGTTATGTAGGTCGTTATTAATATTTTATTATGCCAGATCTCTTAAAGGGCAGGCAGAGAACACCAAGTGTCAATTATCTCAATATTATGTCGGTAATATAAGAAAAAGTTCTAGTATCTAATGAAACTAAATGAATTGGGGTGAGTTTTTGAGATGAGATAAACTTAACATCACACCTGTAATCTTTGAAGAGGTAGGGAGAGGACTGTAGAACACTCTCATGTTTCACCAGTTACGTTTACATCCCACTATGGAATAGGTGGTGAGCCTATTGCCATACACCAAGCACATGTCCAGACTCAGAGCCATTATTCGAAAATCTAAATTAAAAATTTTTTGTAGAACCCAACTCGGTAATTGAAGACAGGATCTCCTAATGAGCAGTCACACTTGCAACCAACACAACTAACAAAGCAGTTGAATTAAGTTAGGAGATTACAAATACTAAGACAATTGTTTAATAAATCGTTGCAGTTGAAAGAACACATGACAATTCAAAACTGCATATGTAATGATACAAGATATTTCAATGTGGCAAAGAAGCTTACATGTATATGATACTATCAGTATTATTGTTATCAAGTTTGGCTTCATAAAATTTGTTACATTAAATTAAAATGTATAAATTTCATATTAAATTTTATTCTGAATCAGAGTTGGTGTCATTTGTATTATCGAAAATATTTTATAAGAAGATGTTTACAAATGGCATAATTCTCAATTTTTTTCATCATATTGAAACTATTGTAGAATTCAGAATAAATGGAAGTCTAATGTAACATTGTCGTACGTATATCGTAGGCGAGGAAATACCTACCGTTTCAATTCATTAATATTTTTTTTGGGTTCGTCTTACGCAGTGCGGTCTTCCGTAATTCGGTTGCATAATAACTTCCTTTCTATTGAAAATCACCTTTAACTTAATTAAAGATTGATTTTCTTGATTCGCAATTTCATAGTAAAGGGCTACATATTTTTTTTTGTCTGGGTCTTAGCAATTTAAAAGGAAGGATTTACGAAAATGCCTAACACACAAAATCGGTATTTGACTTAGACTTAATTATGATTATAGTGTCACGCCAGATTGCTTAAAGTATGGCCGGAAGGCACTGAATGACAAATATTTCTAGCCTCATACACTAGCTTTGTCTAAATTCATTATTCTCGAGTTTCGAACAAGGAAACTAAAAGTGACCGTTTTGAACCGTCCCATCCATACTTTACCAATATCTCGAAACGTTCTCAGATGGTCCACTAATGTCGGTTCCCAGCGTGTGACAATTCTTAGACTGTCTGACACAGATTGGTTTCCACTTCCGTCCTTAACACGTCATTGTCTAGAGACGTTGGTCATCCTGATCGATACGAGGCGGAGAGATAAAAATTACCGGATTATACCGGACGCACTGATATTCAAGAACGTCTAGTGCACTTGGAACAACATTGCGAATGTTTCGGTCGAAAATGTTGGATTGCTGCGTTTGTTAAACATAAAAAAAATTGCTTGGTTTTCATCTACTATATCTTAAAAAGTATGATTTAGTTATCATAAAAAGAATATAAAAATAATATTTAGACAAACAGGACACTAGATCCTTAAAATCTTTTTGACTTTTATGTTATATCCGCAGCATTACAGTGTTACGACATTGTATTATAATTAGATTGATTTAAAAATTACGTATACGACTATGTTGCGTGACGTTAAAACTTTTATCAACGAATTATCACATACACATCGAACGTTTTGTAACAAATTCTATATAAATATTATCATTGGTAGATATTTATATACGCGATTGCATAACTTAAAAATTCTGTTCTCAGTATGACAAATTACGTTAATTTTATCAAGAAAATAATTCGCAATAGACGCCAATACGGGGAGCATTATTTTAAAGTGTGGCGCATTTTGTCTCAAGGAGAGAAAGCGTTGAAATATGGAATTGAGATAAGATCTGGCCGGTGGTGCTCTTAGGTTAAAAACGAGCTAAGTGAAACTAGAAGTGTAACTAGCATGCCTTGTTAGCTGAATATAATTGTAGTAGTACAAAAATATTATTAACACGTTAAATAAGTGCACATAACGCAAGGTAAACGTTTCACTGACACATTTTGGAGAGTTAAAGCTGTTGTATTTCAGTGAACGTGTGTTGTATGTCACATGTGTACAATAAACTAGTTTCGAGGAGTATCAGCGTAGCAGGTATCGGTTGAGGAACCTGGGCCACAACTTGGTGGTGTCAGTGACATTGCGTGACATACAATCGGGAGTTATCGAAGGCGTTGTTTGCGTAGCGCGACGCCGCATCGGCTGGTCAATGAACTAAACAAAAACACACCTACGGGCCTACAGTGAATCGCGCTGTGCCATATCCCCGCGTGCGCGATGCACGCCCTCGGGCTACGCCAGTCTCAGCCGTGCTGTTTATTTATAGTACTTATAGCTACATAGGTATTGCTGTATTTATTTAATATATGTAAGTATATCATACGGCAATATGCGATAGTACGCACCTAATATAGGCCGGGGTTGATTCCTGATGATTATGTACGGTAATATTGTACCTACGTTGCCAACAGTTTAATTTCATCATAATGATTTCTTTAGGCTTGCAATGTAAGGTGACCCAAATGAGGATAAAGAGAAGTGCGGGCACGGTTTCCCATAAAGAACATTTTTACAAGAAATATTACGCCATCGCCTAGATAAGCGAGGAATACAAATGTTTATGTATACATAGGAACTTTTCCTTCAAAAATTCATTTGAATCGGTTGACTGGTTCCATTCACATTTCTAGTTCTGTACTGGAATGTGCACGGTTACTTATTCAACAGGGACGTTACATTAGAACCTGTGAGGTGGTTTTATTGAAGTTGCGGAGAAAGTGTCTAGTAACAGTTATATTGGAAGTAAAATCGCCTCTATAAAATTAGTCATATCGTCCAGATTCCCTTGAGGATGTTCCTTCAACTAGATCACATTCTATTATCAACAATCAACGCTTTTTTTTATTATTTCTCTGCACATCAAGTGAAACTGAACGTCTGGAACCTTCCGGGCAAGAGGTTTGATAGGTTATACGAGGTAAACGACCTATTTTCATTCTTAGTAGGTATCTAGTTAGATTTAATACCACTTTAATAATAATTGGGAAGTTTGATTTGAAAGTTTCCAAATATTCATATATACATACATCATCAGCTTGCAGCCCGTCTTAGTTCACTGTTGGACATAGGTCTCCTCAAAAGGGTTTTTTCGATGCACCCCACGCTGGTGATGCGGGATTTTGATGAATCAACAAGCTCAATCAAAATGTTTCAATTGTTCATGTTAATATTTTAAAACGAACGCAGTTTAATTGAGTCGCTACGTACGCTCGCTCCAAGGGAAAGTGCCACATAGATGTGTTCTAGCTTACGTCGCGTTTTCACTGTGCAAACAGTGCCTCCGCATGCGATCGCTATACGCACGAACACGGACATCGCTGATACCTGAGATACGGCCTCATAAGTCCTCCATCCGTTGTAGTATCAATGCATTCCGTGAGATAGCAATAAAATGATTTGCTCGAATGTAAACAAAATTAGAACTGTATTATTAATATCTATAATATATCCGAGAATATTAAGTGTGTCATCCTTTAAGGAATAAAGTTTTTTTTATCATAACCAACTTCTACTTACATTCGACTCGTTCCAATGACAAATTAAATGACGTTAAAAATTAGGTGTGAAACATTGAAAGACAGTGATAGTATTTTACATTAAATACAAATGAAAATAAATTTGTTATTAATATTTATATATTAAACTTAGCTTAACTTATATCTAAATGGGATAGTCAGATATTAAGCAAAACTATTTCTTAATTCATATTTTTTAATAACTGTCGAAAGTGTCATTGGCACGCTAGTACTAGCGTGGTCGTGGTTCCGTGCAAGTTTTATTCGGTTCCAATCCAACTCTAAAATCAATATAGCGTATGGAAAAACTTCCGATCAGTGACTAATATCTCGTTTCGTTGTCTAAATTTGTTGTTAAGTCACATTGAAACTGACAAATAGATAAATATTTAGTATATGACAGACTCCAATGTTCTGACTCCATTTCCTGGTCAGTGTCTTTTGCCATTATAGAATCAACATATCTGCTTTAAATTGAGCACAGTACGTTCGCTTCGCTCCGTTTAGCAGTCCCCGGCTAAATGTAATTGGAGCAAAAATGTCCAGCCATATCTGTCAGTACAATGGACATTAATTATAATACTTATTTACAAGCTAACGATATGAGCCTATTGACGTATACCGGTCACAAATCCGTACTCCGAACAACTATTAGGGAATATCAAGTGAGAACCCACTAATATTTTGCCCGACCTGGGATTGCAATCTAGGTCCTAATTCGTTAACGAACAGCTAATCTTTAATAATTTTCGGTATCTAACTCACTGTGGTGGCGGGAGTAATGTGGTAATGTGAAATTACGGCGATAAGTGGCCTCACATTTAACTGCACACGATAAACACACACGAAACAATCGCACGTGCGTAGCCAGCGCCTCTGTGAGCGTGGCCGACGATAGCTGGTTGGAAATATCGGGTGACGTGTTCGTCTGATACGAACTGGTTATGTAATCGTGTCTACTAACCGAAAACCTTACCTAACACTGTTACACACCACGGTGCAGCCTTTGTTACGTTGGGGGCGACGGATGAAAGCGAGTTAAATACAGTACGAGATATTACTATTATTATAACTGTATATTGACGTAGAAAAATCGCAGTAGGTATAGGTACCGACATTTATGCATGTGTGTATGTAGACTTATCAACCGTCTGCTCAGCATAATACGACTTGTTTGAGCCTAATTTGGAATCAGAAAGCCCTGTGTGGATATGTCCTAAGATATTATTCTTATTCGTATTAGAGATCATCTTGTCAGATAATTCTATGTTTTGAAGCATTTTAAAAAGTTTCTATTTCGTGTTTTTAAATATAATCCGAAACGCTTACATGTGCGTCCTAGCTAGCATTAATATAATAATCATATAATTAGATACGCACGTATTGCGAGAAATAAAAATATGAATAATGTAACGAATTTTTATAAAACAATTCACAATTTGAGTCTAATACAAGTATCCAGTGAATATTGTACAGTTAGTGTTCGCAACAAAGGTGGGAAAAAGCCATATTAAATTCAAAGTTTATCAAAATTATGTGTAGCCAACGGGAAATAATTTCGATACTCACCACTAATGGGTATTACTGTGAGAATGGCTAGGGATAATCGCGAAGAGTAATATTCGCCTCGATATCGATTCGTAAAAAGGAGGACTGTTGAAACTGTATTATTACTATTTTTATACCATCACGTTAGTTCCCTTATGGGGTAGGTAGAGAGCTAGAGAGCACGAGTGTCAAATATTTCTGTCTATGCAGAACTGATATGCTTTGTCTCCATTCCTCGCTCCTCTCGTGCATTGTCAGTCGCCTTGATACTTATAACACTTGTAATTACACAATCTCACTATACACGTGTGAGCAATGGAATGGGGAAAATAGTTTTATTCCTTGGACTTGAAACTTTAGCGCTTCAAAAATGCTCAAGATAGAAATGAAATGGTATTCACGTTAGATATGAATTATTGTTCTGTCTTTACCAGACACCAGGTCATTTACGGGGTAATCTTGAATCTGAAAAAAATTATATAATCTGGCTATGGAACAACAAAAGGATTTCGTTGCGACTGTTGTTACATAATTAACGCGGAATTATTGAAATGTGAAAGCTATAAAATAATGACGTAAATAAATTCCGAATTACAATCCTAGTCTTCCGCATTGTACTAAAAAATGGGAGTTTAAAACCAATCAATGCTTTGATCGGAGAGATAAGTTTATATGATGTTTTTGAATTGCGTAATAAATTAAAAAACCTTTCTTGCAACTTAAAAAAAAACTCAACATGACATCGCGCTCGTATTTATCCGAACTGGTAGGCAGGCAGAGGAGTGTGTAGTACACCGCGACGTTACACCAGTTATGTTGTAGGTACGTCCAACCATAGAATAGGGGTGAGCGTAGTAGCTAAAACCGGACAAAAAACTATTTAAAAAGAAACAAAAAACCAATTATCAGATATTTATTGATCTGGTTAAACTAGGCGTAAGCCGGTCGCAACAAAAATATTTTTATTACTGTCAGACAATGTCAATGCATTTGTAATGAACATTGATGGTTTAGATTATTTAGGCCTTTCTTTATGGGAATAGAATATCTGTTGTTTAATTACAGTGTTGGACATTGATGGTTTGGATTATTTACACCTTTCTGTATGGTTTTAGAATATCCGTTGTTTAATTTACAGTGTTGTAATTAATTAAGATTATGTTACTACGGATCTGGTGCCATTTATGAAACTACTAGAACGCCCTTGCAGATTTCCTACTTTTTATAACGATTCTATGTATTGCAACTATTATTGCTGTTCTATCTGAATCTTTTGAATCTTATTTTCGAAAAAGACATTCCCACTTGTGATTACTATAAAATTGTCCGTAGAGGCGTATACGCTCACGATGTCCGTCTAAAACGTTGGCAACAGATAAATAAATATAATGATATTGTTTAGGTGGCATAGTGTTTGCGTTAACATTCGCTCAAGGTGACCGCCTCGGAGTCGCGGCTCACTGGGCATCAGTTGGAATACTCTTGTTATTTGTTTGTTGCACCTCCTGTGTGCCTCACCTGGTTATAATCAGTGCCGTGTCGCACTGCGACGCTTCTCATTAGTTATGACGTAATATCAAGAATCTGTTCTCTGCTGATTATGTGTCTCATACTTTCTTCGCGTCAGTATTGCGTCACTCACACACGCTACGAGACTGCAGACTGCTTGCAGCTCCAGTTTATCGTTATGGTATCATCACGTTAGGTCAGTTAAGGATTAGGCAATAGTTACACGTCTATGTTGAATAGAATATTTAATAAATTGCTTTGAAGTACCCTGAAAGCTGTTTTTCTTAAACATCTCCACGGCTACTTAGATGACGTCGTTCTATGTACACATAATTAAACAATGACGTATAATTACGTCGAATTAAGAGCGAGTCACTTAAGCATCGGCGGTAAGTAGCACGGGTAGATGTGCTCGTGTGATCTCGTCGGCTGTAGTACCCGAAAACCTTGGTCGATTTGAACGCGCTACTGTAATAAAGCGTGCCCGAAATATTATTTACATTTTTGTTCATCTCTTTTCATATTTATATTCCCGTGAAACTAATTTTTCTACATAATAAACTTGTTTATTATGATGTAAAAATAAATTTTGCACCATATTTTTTGGTTTTATTAATAGAGATAGGTTTATTATGATGTAACAAGTATGTTTATAAATTCCAAACCGAAAATCTCATTTTTCATACATACAAAAACATTGACACTTGATTGCTGTTGTCCATTCCAAAAAAATAATTAAAAATGAACTCTGAATTTGCGTTCTTGTGGGTTTTTTTTCTCGGCGTTATCCTATCATTTATGACATAATTCTTTTTAATAACCATGTAGAGTAGTTCGCATTTAAAACGGATGTTTTAATATACACCGAGATTAAATGAACATGATTTGTCCTAAAACATTACATACTCGTTTCTAATGTTAATACATATTATTAGAGGCCGTAATACCTAGTATATCGATATAAATATAAACTAAATTAATTAAACAAATAGAGATCTGTACTGTAGACGTATTCCTTGTTTTTAAAAGAAATATCTTGCAGCACATCCGTGACAGGAGAATAAATTTATTTAGCATGTTTTGTAATAAGCACGTTTGTTACCAGGCGAAGGATAGAGACGTACCGACGACGCCAATCGGAGTGCGTGCCGAGGTTCGACCAGTCGTTCAGCGGCGCGTGCGAGCAACAGAACCTGGAGACGAGCGCCCTGCAGAAGCGTTTCCTCGAAGGCAAGGCCAAGCGACAGGCCAAGAAGACGGACCGCAAGCCCGACCTGCCCGCCA
>DWDV01002955.1:0-11036 GCA_018245615.1 Mimoniades ocyalus | reverse complement strand
ACAACCAGACAGTATGTTTCTGTTGTTCGACGCTGTACGAGCTGTACGAGCACAGGCAGACGTCTGTAGACGAAGACTGTATTTCTTGAGCTAGTTATACACGTGCTGCCACTCCTGTGTGGTATCTCATATCCTACGAGTAAGTGCAATATCGAAACTTCCAACAAGAGTTCCTATTGACACCAAATTGCACTAAATGGACCCTTAATAAGTTGTCGTACGTCGATACAATTGGCAATACTCGGATCGCAGGTATTTCTGTACGAAATTCAGATATTCTTAATATTGAAATTTAACTGTATGGCAGAACCAATTATGCTAAATGGGACGTCAATTATTTTTCCTGAATAATTGTTCTATTAACTTAATTAAGATCTACTCGTATCATGCGCTCAACGCACAATAGGCTATTTGACAACATTAAAAAGATGATAAGAATTGTAATCATCCTATTAAATAATAGCGTAAAAAAGCGTATTTCTTTGAAATATTGAAAAAAATAAGTTAATTTAATTGTAAAAAAACCGGAAATAAAATATAATATTTTTTTAAATGTAATCAATCAAGAACAGAAACTTCCCGTGAGTGGTTCTATGATTAATTTTTTATGTGAAAATGATAAGAAATTTTGTGAAAAAATAGAGGCCTTTATGATTGCACATTTCTTCAAAAACAATGCAGATTTCTATGCTGCGGAACTCAAAAACGTAAATACAATAACATCGGGAGCACGATATACGCCTCCCATCACCGCGTATAGGCGGGGTGTTCAACACCTTGGGGCTGTGTCCTCATGAGACCTGCTCGGCTAAAGAGGGAACCTTCGAGGCCCGTACGTATCGAGATAGAGAACAAAAAGTTTTTTTCTATCATTGTCTCGTTTGTTATTCGAGGTTGTTTTTTTCTCTCCACCCAAGTTTGTTCGGGGCTCATAATTCAGTCTCGGACGACCTTCAGGGCGTCGTTCAGCTAATTGGACGGTTGGAACAAACGAAGTAAAACTCGTAGCCGCAGTCATTAAATTTCAAATTTTGTATGTAGAATTTTGAGCCTCGGAAAATGTATGAGTTCTTTTATTGACTTGATACTGTCATCAATTATTCAGTGATACTTATAACAAACACGCATGTGATTGTAGAAAATATTAACAAATAACAATTTAAAAATTTATTTCATTTTACTTTGTGTGAAATAGTAATTACTACTTATTAATGTATGTTATCTAATAAATATTACACAGACAAAATTTTCAAAACGATTATTTTTATACCTGAAACGAGCTGACTCACGAAATATTTTGAAAACCTTTTAACCTTCAGAGCTTATCCAAGTTCTTTAATATTAGCGACACGGATACACAGTCGTCTCCTACTGAAAGAACAATAATTAACTAACTGAAATTCAAAACAAATAATGAATTAATTTGCAATTTCCATATTGGATGTAAAAAACGTCAATACGCTAATATGTTGGATAGGATAAAATGCCCATGCTTATTACATAGGACTATAAATATTGTCAGAAAGAATTCTTTCTTGCAGACCGATTTATGGTTCTGCCGTTACACACAGAAATAATTAAGCTAGGTAATTTCTTTACACATTTTGTTAAAGAGCAATTTGCACCGAAAATGGGCATAAAATACTTTGCGAAATCTATTATTCTAAACGACGTAGCAATTGTGGTTATGTCGACGTTCAACTATTAACTGCTTACCTTTGGCTGTTGTTTCTTTCTCGCTTCGCTGCGCAACAAAGAGCAGCGTAGAGCGTTCCTTTCGGCCACGCGGCGGACAGCTGCATCGTCCGCTTTCGGTCTCACGCCCGCATCCCACGCCCTGAGAGAAAATTAAATGTTGGCTCTTAGTTTCCCGAAGAATATCGCAAGGAATTCGTTAATGAACAAAGAAACGATTAGCATGGAAACTAAAAACGGTACAAAAAAGATAACAAGTTGTATAGAGTATAATGAAGCTTACTTCTGTTTGTATTTACTGTTGCGTTCCCCAAAGCGATTGAGGAATTGATGTAATGTTTATGGACAAATTCTAAGAAATTGAATTGTATACTGTATTTAAGTGAATGTCACTTATTGATAGGTAAACTTTCACTTTCAACTTTTTAACCTTAATGTTTTTTAAATGATTAGGTACTACATAACTATAATGTCTTTTAAAATTGGACAATTGTATAATTTTATTAAACAGTTTTGAGAAAATTTGTTTACAAAATATTATTGAGTGTGCTTATGTTACATGGAATAAATAAGAAATATTTGTATAGACCTTAATCTATGGTATAAAAACATCTTCAAAACGATGAAACTATGATTGTATTACAAAAGCTTTAAATAATAAATATGTAGTTCAAATGAAAATCGGAATATTGTGTCTGTTAAGATAAATATAGTTTTCATGGTCGTTTCCCTGTTACCGTTCAGGATAAGCGAACGTCAAACTTACACTCCGTGGTTTTGTCGTTTGCTAACATCAATAATCCTTCTCGTAAGTTCTGTAGACGGTTCAAATTCTTCCCGTAAATGTTGGCTTCTATACAGTTTCGCGTAAATCCCGATTGGACAGCATGATGCAGCACCAACACTTGAGTAAGATGTAACTTGAGACGTTGTTATAAGCTTCGTTAAATTACGTATTACGTATGTTACGTTTAAGTTAAGTATTTGGTAAAAAAATATTTAGGTATAATAAATACCTATTTAAACAGAAAAAGTACCGTGCGGTTAAGCCATGGTGAAAGTCATCAAATCTGAATTGCTACCTCCTCAGTTAAGCCGTTAAAAAATATTTTATATGTTTTTCTTTTTCGAGTATGATCCATATGAGGGTTTTTATATTACCTACACTTCAAATGTTGGACGCTCGAAGATGTGTGCCTAAGGGCTTAAGTTGAGCTTGAATAAGCTTAAAGGTGTGACGGTGTGAGTACTTTTAGTTGCGTATTAGCCACACGGAATTGCCTCATGGGGATTAAGTTGAGAAATATAATATTTATCAGAACATGTTAAAGTAGGGATCTTTATGAATTGTTTATAACTAACAACTGTCTCGCTTTGTCTGTTTCGTATTCACATCAAAAACTTTGTATAGAGATTGGCTTGAACCCTGAAAAAGGATCAGTCTCTGGAGAACACATTACAAATACACTTCTAAAAGAGTCAAAGAACATGCCACAAAGCTATCTCTTGAGAAGTCGCAGAAAATAATTTGTAACAGAAAACTGTTCAGAGCAATTTACTCTCAATTTAAATTACATGTATAGGTATACCTATATTTTTTTGAACATTTTTAGTATTCATATTCTTCTCTTTTAATCTTAGATGATCATTTCTGACCAGCAAAACAGTTTTATTTTGACAAAAACAGATGTCTTGATGTCATGTAGAATATTAAGTTATACAGTACAATTTGGAGACATATTTTTTAGATTAAATTATTTTTAAGGATATACGACGTTATTTATTGTTTAACATGCAAAATTCCATGCAAATTAAATATTCACTCAAATTATCTGGTTATAAAGTACGGCATGTTCGTGTCTTCAAATAAGTATTAAATGTTCATTCCAAAATTTCACAAACGATTCATCTTTTGACTTTAATTTCATCCAAACGGCATCTAAACCATAAAAATGTTTCGCAATTTATCTTTGAATGGACAATTATTGGTAATTTATACAGAGTACTTACTCCTTCTTCGAAACTAAGTATATAAAGTTTCTCTATTTAACTTGCGAAAATTTCCATCATAATTTCGACGGTATTATTCTTTGATTTGAAGTTGGATAAACCTGCTTTTTTTCATCTCCACCCGCTTATTTAAATATTAACGTAGACAAAATGAGAGAACGTAACATCAGCTGAATACTTTATTTCCAAAGCTGCATAGAATTTAGTAATCCTACAAAAAACAGTTTCACTGTATAACTTTCCGTTAAGTATGTATTTATATGTTGAGGCTGGGTGTGAGTCACGCAAGGAAGTTAATATTTATACAGACCTGAGTGTTTCCGAAGTAATCAATTGTGGTTCAATGGCCGGGGGCGGCGGGCGGCTGCTGTTAAAGAGTTGTTTGACGGCAGAGTTTGTTTTCGGAGTATTTATTGTCAGGATTAACGGCGTCTCCAATCTGTTATATGAAGAAATTATATCATAAACAGGTTTTTGTGTTTTAGATAAATTGTTATTATTATTAATAACATATCATCACGCTGGGCTCTTACGGGATATCCAGAGATCAACGAGTGCCAAAGATCTTTATCCTCTCAGGCGTGACGCGCTTCGTCTATATTCACTCTCTTCTCACTAGCAAGCCGATTTTGCGTAACGCCGGTTTTATGTAGAATTACAGGCGTTAGTCTACGCAACGTCCGTAAGGTAGAGACTTCTACTTACATTGATTTTTTAACACATGTAAGCGACCAGTTATAAGCAGAATATAAGAGAGGTTCGTGCGTTCAATATTGTATGGTAGTAGTAAATTACAGGATTAGTTTTCGCCATTTAATTTAATAATTTCTGCCAGAGCAATTGAAATATATAATTTTTGAAGGAATACATTTATAAAGTATTTATTTAGAAAACCTACAATTATTAAATATAAATTGGCTTAATCATACATTATTATATACTTAAACTTACCCTTATTTATATAGTTACTTAAACTCATGGATTAATAATTATAATTTGTTTCAGACTTTTAATTACAACGCCAAAACCTCTTTAGGTTATAACGTGGACAGTATTATAATAATTTCAATATAAAATTTTCTGTATAAAAAACTTTAATCTCTTTAATAATCGATTGTTATTATATCTTTCACTCTGTACTTCAATACTTAGGATCTAACCAACCGTGAACGATAATGAAAAGGCACTTGAGAAATGTTTCAGTCCTCTGTAGTGAGTATTCCTAAATGTAGAATGCAGCAATTTATAAGTGGATGGTAATACAATTCGTACTATATCTGGGTTAAAATCTGTATTAGGTTATTTTAATAATAATTAAATATGTACTTAGTTGAGTACACTAAATTAAACTAAACGTATACTAATAGTACCTTAAGTATCATTATCGTCATAAATAAAATTTAGGCTTAAATATATATCATGTACTTTTTATAGTAGATAATTAAAAGTATATCAACTGAACATAGCTTAAGTATACTAAAGGGTTATTCTGACTTGTCATTCCCAGTAGCAGTACGGAATCCGGACTTGTGTGCAGTGTATGGCAACGATTTTACTCCTTATTCCACGGAGCGTATAACATACACATATCAAGAAAAAATGCGATCACTTTAAATAGTTCGAACATTTTTATACACACGCCTGGGATGCTCTTAATCTTCAGCTACCACCACAGACGCTGTCAGAAATCCCGGAAGCCGCCATTCAACAATGGGACAGACTACCTCAAGAGTTGCTCGATGACTTAATACAAAGCATGCCCAGAATGATTTCTGCCTACGTTAAAGTAAGGAGAGGAGTTATTTTATATTAATTTTTAAAATAAATGCATATCACTTTTCGACGGATATTGATAACCTTTTTGTTATTTGTAAAAAAAAAACAAAAGAAATGGATTCCTTTTTTGATTTCAAATTGTCTTTTTAAATTTGGAACAGGTTCCAAAAATATTATTATACTGAAACTACAAACTACATACTGAACCTATCAAAAAATATTTCAAGTTTTCAAAGTGATCGCAAACTTTTTTTGATGTGTATACTCGTACTTGGTGACAATACCTATACCTTCGACAATATTGCATATACAAGCGTGATGTTATGTTATATAATATATATAATCGAAACAATGTTGCCATATTAAACTCCGGTTGAAATGAAATAAATTAAAGTGCAAATAATTTAGAGAGTCCGTAGTGCAGTGCCGGTTGCGTTCGTGGAGTTTTGAAGTTATTAAGTTGAAAACTTTTCGGAGTAGACTGCGTAACATGTTTCCAAGAAGACGGTACTATTTGACAGGCGACTCTCGTACATGAAGGAGCTAGCTTTACTCTCATCGCGGCAGCAGTTGCTTACCAGTTCGTTTGCAAAATTATATCATTATCATACCATATTCATATATCATTGCATGTCATTATTGCAATATCTTAAAAGATATTCAATGAGTTTTTGTAATGGTCCTTTGTGTTTTACAAAAAAATACATTCGAACGTGTATACGTTTTTTTGTAAGTTGTTGTTGAATACTACTATGTTGTGTATCAGTGAAGTGAGAACCATTACTCGCGTTGCTAACACGATTTGAACGTAGCCTGAAATCTATTGAGGTCGAAGTTTGAACGCTCACTTGTGAGTTGTCGTGGAATTATATTCCTTTTGTGAAGTCGTCTCGCTATCAGGCGAGTGTGCTGGCTCCACCTCGATCTTTTGCCTAACGTCTTCGTCGCACGACTCCTTCGGTCTTTCGACGAACCGCACTGAACGCGGAGTCACGGATCCGTCCTCGTCACTCGCAGTGGTGGTAGAACGCTGATCGTCGTTCTGTTACAAAAGTCTATTTGTACAATTTTGTGGAAGAAAGTGGCAAAAGTCAATGTAAAAGTTTGTTGTGTGATTTCAGTTTCCGACCATCCGTTCGGCTCAACGGAGTGAAAGCGTCAATAAAAATGTATTGGAAAATGACTGAAGATTCATAATAAACTATGCAGTGAAAAACTGTTAATGTACATAATAAATTTAACCCAACAAACCCATAATAAATGTAATATGTATTCTAAATTTAAAAGTATTTGCAGATTACGTTTAACAGGTTCTTGTTAAGTTTGAGTGATAGATATTTGCAAATAAAGTGGAAACGAGGCTTACAGAAAGAGTTACAAAACCCGATACCCAAGTAGATAACTATTTGCACAGGAAGTTGGACGTGCTCGGAGATGTGTTTTAACGATTAACTGGGAATTGTCTGTGCTTCTATAGCAAATCTCTCTTAGGCAGGAAAAGATCCGTTAAGTGTACATAAGTTATTACATAAACATTTATATATTTATTGATATAAATAAATGTTATAAAAATGTAGTTTTCTTGCATTAATCCATAAACTATTTACCTGTTCGGTGATATCCTTGTCGTTATCTAGTGACTTCCATAGTCTACCCCCCTTTAGGATCCCCCCTCTTCTATGTCTCACTGGCGAACTCTCCAAAGATATGCGTCCTTCGTTTTCAGCTGTGTCACTATCCTCGCCTGAGATACAAGGAAAATGATAATTCGATTCCAAGGAAATAAACCAAATTACACTGGCCAAAATTTTGTTTTCACTTCATTTATCTCATTGTTTTATGTATTAAATTAACTTTATTGCCTTTCATTACTTTACAATGTAATGAAAAATTGTGTTATGATTATAGTTTTACATTCCTTTTAGATGCTGGCTAGATGTTTGTCTCATGTCGTTAAGGAAAAATTATAAGATTAAAATTACTTGTAATTGGCGCAGTCGTCTCTGTTTGTGTTTCTTCTATGCATAGGTCGGGAGGGCATTCTGTAACAAACAAATGTTAATATTAATTTAGTTATCAAATATCCTGCAGGGCAATAGAGTGTAGTAAATAGAGTAAGATGCTCACAGTTGAAAAACCATGATTCATATTTTATTAAGTTCAAGCCTAGTGCTTGTGATTCAGTTCAACCATAACATACAATAAATAAGATTAAATGCATTATTTAATTACTTAGATTTCCTTAATCCTCAATCATAATCAGGTTAATAAATAAATTAAATTAAACAAATAATATTCATCATAGCAAAATACAATCATCTCATCTATAAATGCGTTAGAGTACTATTAGCGTCCAAGGTCGTGCCGAGCGTAGCTCGTCGTACGGGCTGGTTGGTAGCGGCAACGTCGCATTACCCCCGATTCCGTAGCACGAGGCCGCGCAGGGCTTCTCCATTGATATTGACGTTCTATCAATGAAGTGCAACGTTGCCATTTCAACGCTTTCACTACTACAATTTATACGATGTTTTGTAAACAATGTTATACGTCACTGGGTGTGGCGTCGTGGAATTAAGAGCGACGACCCTGAATTCAATCATTTAGGATGAGGTGAGATCGCTTCATGTATTCCCGTTTTATACACGTCCGTGAGCAGATATTGTTTTCCAACACGATCAATGTATTGTTAAGTAATATAAAACGTCAGAAGTACGTTGGAAAGCTTAAAAAAGGTACGTTCACTTGTTCATTAGTTTACATGTTAATTATCAACTACCTAATTAACTTAGCTGTACATATGTGTACATAGGTATAGTATAGTTCGCATTTTTGCTAAAGGATTTAATGGTGAACAAGTTGACGTTGTATATTTTAAAGAAAACTGATCTGGTTTTATAAGATAACAAATAAGAGCCACGTATTTGTGAATTTGTATCAAAGGCTCCAAATGAGACGGTAATCTTTGAAATGTGTCAGAAATAACTTCAAAATTCCAAACTAATCGTCGTTATCGCCAGCCTTTTATCGGACCTTCGTTGGATACGAGTCTCCCATCGGAATGAGAAGGGATAAGGTCTGATGTGTGTGCCACGCTGTTCAAGTGTGAATGGATGGAAAATTCAAAGGTTTGCATATTTCGCCTTCGATCTTTGCGAAAAGTGATATTTAATTTTAAAGCGCACATATTTTTTAAATAGGCACGCGCCCCTGGTCTGCTGTTCTTTTAACCACTAGGCTATTACTGGAAAACTAATTAAAAATATTAATAAACATTTTCACTACTGTTCTAATTATACACATAGACTTTCATTTATACTATAATAAGTTTCCTACTTAGACGGCTCGGAAAAGGAATATTTTTGGTCCACAGATATTATTGTATGGATAATTAGGTAAAAAAAAGTAACGCCTCGTCAATTTCCATCCAATTTCCTTGTTTAGGCGTTTTAATATTAGTATACGATACTCAAGTAATAACGGAGAAAATGTTGTTTATTTTTCGCTCATAATTGTTCAAATGGACAATTTTATCGAGCTCGTGAGCGGAATTTATTTGAGAAACTAGCGCACAGCAAGAACATGAATACTTATAGTGACGATTACACGTGACTTACTTCGAATTATTATCATCAATTGAAGTATATGAAACGCATGATACTCCAAGATATGGACTGTCTAACAGCAAAATTATATTCGCACCGGTTCTTTTATGTTACTATATAAATGTAGCATGTTTTTCAGTGTGTACGCATCTTGACCCCCTCTTTTCTCCCTACACGCTCACGTTGAAACGTGTAAGCTGATACCGCAATTAGCAAGGCATATATTCATTATTCAGAAGGGCGTTCATTATTAAATACAAGATTTTTATAAAATGCTAAATACGTCGATTGCATTTTGTAAGCTGGCCATAACTTAAATTAAGTATGGCAAAAGGAATGGCAAAAGGATACCGTCTATTGTAGAGGGTAAGACATGGAATGAACGCATGAATTTACGATCAAGCTCAAGGACAAAGTCGTATATAAGCTTGGATGTTGCCTCCCAAAGTTAGTAATAATCATAAATTTGTATTTGGATTTTTATGAGACCAAAATTTGTAACCGTCCAATGGCATTCTTTACATAGATAATATGTATTTGCCCGAAGAGAAGCCTCGAAAAGGCAGTATAGTATTTCCATTTTTCGTCAGTTCTGTTTTACGTCCCATTTTGTATGGGATGATCCTGTTATCATATACCGGGCCCAGCTCCAGATCCCGAGCTACTTCTGGGAATTTCAAATTACAAATACCCAGTAACACTCAGTCAGAATCGGGGCAACGAAACGGCTCAATTTAAAATCATCCGACTCATTGACGAATTATCCCGGGTACTGTTGATTTAAATTTTTTTTTTTTTGCTTTTTATGATTATCATGACGACGTTGTCGTTCGTCACCGCGGCGTTTCGGCGCCGCATGGTAACGAGGTTTCTGGCCTCGAGGTTTTCCCTCTTTACCCGGGCAGACTCAAGGGGTCGACTGCCCCCCGGTGATGTCACCCCGCCTTACGCCGCTGTTAGTGCCGTGGTCGTCACTCGCCGACCTTATAATTATCATAAAAATGTCTTAAAATAATTTTATGGTTAGGTTTTACCTTAATGTAGGCACCTACTTAAATGTAGGAATATGTAATATTACTTGTTAAGATTTCATAATTTTACTGTTAAAATAATAATTCGTCATAAATATTGAGAAAAAATAAACCTTATCTTTTATCTACAGTTACACGGTTATGGTACACTTTTTGTATTTCATCTTACGGTTTCACGCTACGAAGAAAATATTATGCGATAAAATGAATAGCACTTCAAAATGCCATAGATACTATAATATAGATATATCCCAAGACTGAAATGGCTTAAAACTGGAAACGACATAAAAGCGGTTTAATTTTAGAACTAAATGGTGCTAATGATAGTTGGTGAAAAAGCGCGCAAAAATGTCTTTTATATTTCGCGTAGATAAAATGATGCAGATTTATAGAGAGAATTTTTTTGTTAAAGGAAAAAACTATTTTCAGCTTCAGTCTGAAAACATTTGTAAAAGTTCCATCGTGTTCGCGACTTGAAGTATTAACAATAAAGAGCGGGGCCTATATCGGTCAGGGCTACGATTTAATTATATTAATTGCTCTGAACTAGATCCCGCTGAATAACACGAATGCAAGCGAGAGTGGTTTTCAGTTCTCCACAGTTTTATTTACTTTCGCGCTATTAATTCTGCAGGGATTCCAGCTTACTCATTCTCTTATAATCTTTTATTGTATCTATCGGCGAGATAGCACTGGCATAATAATTTGTGACTGTCAATTGACAATGACGTTTATAAAAAGAAAAATAAAAACGTCATTCGACGAGCGTGCAAGCAAGCGCTGGAGGACGGTTTCGAATAATATAGCAAGAATAGCAAGGCCACCTCCTCAGAGTTAATTTAAAAGATGTAGTAGCACACCTATGGAGTTTCTTTCGCCGTTTCTTCTCCATAGCGAATCATTTTCCGAAACGGTGGTAGTT
>DWDV01002954.1:0-11037 GCA_018245615.1 Mimoniades ocyalus | reverse complement strand
TAAGAGGGCGCAGGTGCTTGTGATTCGTGTCAACGGATATAATTACCTCCTTTTATGCCGATCTGTTAAAAATGTTATTGTGAACGAAAAGAAAACTCAGGCCTTTAAATACAAATCCTTGCCAATGCCCAGAGGATTAAATTGATTGCCAATGTCAATTTATCACGAAGATCGTAATGCTGTTTTCTCGGCCACCATCTTGCCTACTTTTAGCTTTTTTATAATCTTAGTTTGTCTTAGCAGCTGATAACTGAGAGGTAACTAAATAAAAAAATGTGACGTATGGAAACACAGATACTCGTCTACGCGTGCATAAGACAAGACACCAAGAGATCAGTTGTAAAAGAAACATTTTCGGATAAACACATGTCAAATTTGGAACGATCACTCACTAAAGTAGGAACAAAGTTAATATAAATTTCGAAAAAAAAAGCCTTTCACCAAGGTAATATGAGCAAATAAAAAGAGAAACACTAAAAAATCACTATAATATCCTCAACATGAACTAAATTCATATATTAAATCGTAAGAATATTTTCGGTGTAAGTGAGACATTTTCAGATGCCATTTGGCCGTTATCCAAGTTCAAGGTTATAATGCAGACTTTGAAGTATGCATGATATTATATAAATTTCAATATCCACCAGAACACAACCCATATTTATCAAGATTATTCATGATCATTTCTATTATATTTCGAATTTTCTTTTCATCCACAAGAATAACATTCATATACACAAAATTGTTCATTAATTACATTAAAACCAAATACTGATATAAAAAGATGAAAGAAACGGCCTCATTTCCCTCGAGTGGAACGAATGGACTTAAACTATCCTATATTTACAAAAGCAACTTGCACGACTGTACATCGCAATTAGTAATAGGCATTTAAAGTTGAAAATTCTTCGGAAATAATATTACATATTCGGAAATAATAATACACACGGAACACACGACAGCAATCGTTAACATTAATTTTTGAGGAATTTTTAACTCTATGTGCTTAATAAATAAGTACAGGACGTGTCTATTACAAATGTGCAATTCATGTATATACACATACATACATGCATTAAACCACAATCCACATTTATACGACCGGCAGACAGATATCATTAGAAAAAAATCATGTAAATGGTAGGTTCAATATCTTAACTTACGCCACGAGTCTTGGAGATTTTTATGCGTTACGATTTAAAAATAAAGCAAGAAGAACGGAGAGCGCGTTCTGTCTATGCGACGACAAACTGGCTCGCGATTGGATGACGCGACGACTATAGCAACGTGCGATTGCCAGCGATCATTGTTTGCTCGCGCGCGATAAATCTTGTCGGCGGCTCTTTTTGCAAGAGCTCCTCACTCGTGGCGAGAGCTACCTCAAACCGAATGACGACAATACATTAATGATAATGAGTATTGATCATGTTAAGCATAATCACTTCAGCACTTAATTGCTTATACTATGTGTACTTGAACCTCTAATTACTTAACCTAAAGAGACATTCAGTATTCAATTACCGTTAACTTGCCTTGAATGATACTTATCGGTGAACTTTACATTAATACACATAAAAGTGTAAAAAATCTCCTATCACCTTTATTAAACAGTTCAATATTTATCATAATATAAATATGATCATTAAGTATATATTTTTTGGTGTTTCCATAGCAATAGAGAACAACAAAAATTGGTTATGATATATGTATATAGGCCACAATTTAGGAAAGACTATAATGAAAATACATACATAATTGCATTTACCAAAATGTAAGGGAATTTCTAATAATATCGGACATTCTCGATTTTAATGACATCAGAGAATAATATTTAATAGGGAATGGGTTAAATTTCTCCAAACTGACTGATGTAAAAATACAGCCAACAGTTGAATATATATCGCTTATGGCCACATTGTACACATCATGGTATGGTGCTAAGTAGAGTGTAAACTAAGTATTTAAATGGAAGTCAACTTGATGTTAATAGTGTACTAGTAAAGGTGTCAATGCACACAGAGCTGCCTCTGCCCAATTATAACGCTTCTTGGCATGTTTTGTCAACAAAAGTAAATGGTTTCATGGGTATATTTACAAAAAAAAAAAATAATCATAACTAACTTTTACATTACATTAGGTGGAGTGTCAAATTTACACTAATAAGCGTCGTTCAAAATTTGAGGCCAAAACATTCACCGAAAAGCGTTATGCAGATAATTATAGACGGTTTATTATGTGTTAAGCTCATATGAATGAAACTGATTATACACTAAGATATTAAAGAGATTCTTAGTCTAACGCTCAGTGCACTCACTATTTTGAAAAACACCTTATTTCAAAACCGCCTATATGTATCTACATTGAATATTGCAATTTCAAATATTTATCACCCCTAGTGGGACCATACATTTACAAGGCAAGCCACCCCATGCCTAGATTTCGCTGGTTACACGATTTAACAGTAGTCACTGTGATGTTTTGTAAATAAATAAGTCCGCTTACACACTACAGAGTTTGAACGGAAGAATGTTCACAACCGGTTGTGACGGTTCCTTAAAGCCCTATTACGCACTCGGTGCGAGTTCGTGGATTATATGTCGCCATTTTGACTAATACCAATCCTCTTAATGAACTCTTCTTGTAACATTACAGTCTTTATCATGTTCGGATGTGGCCCATATGTAATAGTCTGATCTGGCGTTGAACAGTACTGCTGTGTGCCATCTGAAATTATCACACCCTGTCCATTGCTCAAGGAACTTGTAGATTCAATTGAGTTCCAGTAGGATTCGGTAGGGGAAGTGCTGTTCACACCCGGTGGGGGAGCAGCCGGTGCTCCTGTGTACCTGAAGTAAGGATTCTTCAAATCTAATGTATTTGATGAGGAGATGTTTGTACCTTCTAAACTAACCTCCATAGTAACATCATAACTTTGTCTCTTGTTTGCTAGTAATAAAACACGGCCTGTGAGTGCTTGTCCTTGTTTGGCAAAAATGGGAGTTTCTAATAAACAGCGCACTTGGTACCAATGTGTTAAAGGCTCTGTGGGTGCAGTAGACAGCCATATGTGCTGTGTGCTGCCTGCAAAGAGCACATCGAACCAAAACGCCAAGCCGTGGCATGTGCCGGACTGTGCCAATTCAAACCTGAACGGAACCTCAATACGGTGAAGATCAGTCTCATTTGCATTCAAAAAGTCCACAACATGCCTCACTGATCGCGCCATACATATACGGACATCAAATGTGTCCACAATAGGCTGCCTAAAATATTCCTTCATGGCTGCTGTGCGTAAAGCACTTAAGTCAACACCATGAAAGCAAGTCTGGTACCAAAAGTTTGCTTTGTTATATTGTTCCATAAAAAGGGCATCATCTGTGAAGGGAGCTATGTGCAAATCGCCTCGTGTAGGAAACATGTTGCCGTTCGATTTTAGCCACTTTTTTGCGTGAAGGTATGTTTCTAACATTCGCTCATTGTATAACATGTAGCCCATAGGTTCCGAAATAATTACATCGACGGCTTCCGGCAATTCGATTTCTTCGATTTTTCCCGCCACAACCGTAATACGATCGTGAAGACCGTTGGCCCTGACCAACGCCTGTGCGTGGTGGGCCATGTTACTCGCTTCTACCGCATACACTTTTCGCGCACCTGCTTGGGCGGCGAAGAACGACAGAATACCTGAGCCCGCGCCCACGTCCAACACCACTTTGTTCTTGAAATCGTTCACATTAGATAATATCGCGCGTTGATACGTGCTTGTCCTCACGTAGTCCTGCATCATGTTTTGCTGTTGACTCAAGTAACCGTAGAACTGAAAATATTGCATCGCCGACGAGTCCTCGGTTCGAACCGTGAATACTGACGATGACCGACCTGCCTTAATTTTACTGACCAGCAAATGGAAGTTCTGACAGTCCACATTGGACGCGAACTTGAAAAATAATGTTTCATTGTCTATCGTGAATATGTACGACTGACCAGCGACTCGCGAACACTCAGTTTGATTGTGGACGGGAAATTCGAGCAACTCCTGTGCTAGAACGGGATCAGCACGTATCACTTTAACACTCAGCCCTTGCGGGTCGTAATCCACGTTTACGTTTGTAGGAAAATTGTAGCGCGGTGTTAGAGCACCGTCATTGTTGACGGCGGAAACCGTCACCCCGCGAAACGTGTTCGCCATTTTTCACACACGACGCGATCTTGTTATTACTGTTTTGATATTATGCACGCGCGTAGGAGCAAACAAAGAGAAATGCCGTTGAGAAGTTTTTAGGGGACCGGTGTAAAATCGATCACTCACAAACTTCCTCCCTCCTTTTATCTATGGTTGTGGCGGCAGCGTGCTAGTAATATTTTTCTTCTGTCAAAAGTAAGCATAAATTTTTCGATTCAAAAGCCACTATTATTTTAATTGAGTATTGAAAAAATATTTAATAAGAATACCCCTTTTCGGGTATTTTTCTTCGAAATTTCATTTTTGTTAATTCATATAAAATATATTTAACACTTACAGATTGAAAGTTATTTTCTTGTATACATATCACTATTAAATTTTCGTTTAGAAATTATAGAACATAGTAATGGGGTTCAAGAGTTTATAGGACGTGCACAGTATTAGCTATTATGTTCGATAATTCGATATACAATGTAATATATAATATATGAAAGGCTATATATGCGTAGTACATTTAAATGAAATAAAAGGTCTTTTAACATTTTTTATTTCACTCATTCACTGTTTTTAAATGGTATTTTATTGTCAAATGTCACTGTCTAAATCACGTTCATAATTACAGCCGTATAAATTTATTTAACTGTTTGAGGTTATAAAGTTTGTACTTATTTTGCTGAGCGGTGTAAATAAATATAATGTCTAAGAAGATAGAAACGTTAAAGTGGAAGTCAGTTTCTCTTGATGGATTCCCAATGATCACGGACCAGATGCAGGGATTCGTTGGCTTAGAAGAATGTACCGATTATGGTTTAAATAAGGACTCTAAGAGGAAACTACAAAAGGTACCCGCTTTTATTTTACACAAAAATATGTTGCCGTATACCTCAAATTGTAACCAATGGAAAAAATGGCAACTAGAATCAACACATTGATGAAATTTTTATTTAGTTAAAGACTTCTTTCATGTAATCAATTCGATTTAAACAATTTCAACCTAAAAAAAGCCGCACAGCTCGCAATACAAATTTCCGTGAATATTTCTAGTTTAAAAAAATGGGTTCATTTTATTTGCCTATTTTAGTTAAAGAAGATAGTAATGGTTAGAAAATTCAAGCAAAGGTTTATAAAATAATTAATATGGCAATAATAATAATTAGGTCCTGAAGTTTCTAGGGAAGGATATTGGTTTGATTTTCCTTTATGTAAAGCTGTGCTTTATTATTCCCAACCCACATGGGAGGATTATCAGCAAAAACCCTACAATGTGGGATATTTCAAATAGTGGACTTAAGAAAACTGATAATGATCATGTTATTTTTGTAATTCTATGTGTGATTGAAAGTAGTGGTCAAAGAGTTCCATATAAAGGCCTTTGTTAAAACAAATATCATATGTCTCTGCCTAAATTACTGTTGCATAAATGTGACTTATGATTTTCTTAACACTTCACATAAAAATAGATATTTTAGACATTTTTTTTCATGTTGACACCGTATGGCTACCTGGAAATTTCTCATCTGATATTATCATGGACCTTAGGATCATAAATATACTTACCACAGTATTAGAAATAAAGGTTGTGTTTACCTCATGCAAAGGTCTCAAATAATTCATATTGTACTATACTATAGTAAACGTAGGATAATATGTTAAGGTATCCTTTAATTTTTATTTTTTTGTTTTACTACCTCCCATGACTATTAATTGTTTATGTTAGCTGTGACTTAAAATATAATTTTTTTTCAGAAGAAATCAGGGAAAAAGCGGAAAAGTACTCAAGATGTTCAGCCTCTTGAAATTGTTTCAAGCAAGAAACATAAACTGAGTAATGGTTTTATTGTGGAACCTTGTAACATTGTCACACCATCATTAACAAATTCCTTAAAAGAGGATAATGTAAATGATCAAATACATATTAATAACGAAACAAAGAAAAACAGAACAACCATTAAGAACAATAAAAAGAAGAACTTGAAAGATGAACCACATAAAGCCATAGAAACAAAAATTGAAGATACAACAAAAAGTAAATCTAGACATAAATTAGGAGAAAATATCTCTGAAAATGTTTCAAATTTAACATCAGAAGATATGCTGACCTGGGCAGAATTTAAATTGTCAGAAGAAATATTGAAAGCTTTGGCAGAGTTAGGTTTTAAGCAACCTACTAAGATTCAACAACTGTCATTGCCTGCTGCTATTCATGGTAAATATTTTCATTGTCGTTTCAATTATTTATATTTCCAAGTTTTCTAGGTATGCCTTTTAACTGTTTTGAACCCTGTTGATAATACAATCACATTTCATGATGGCTTCTTTGCCGCAAAGACAGATCTTGAAATCTAAATTATTACTTTGGTTATCATTTAATCTCAGTCTATCTATTTTTATACTTGTCACTTATATATGTTTACGGTGTTTCAAAAAGGTGCATTTCTAAATGTAGTGTTATTATTGTTACATGTAACAATAATCAATTATTTTAAAAGTCGACTTTTAAAACATAAAACAACTAGCATAAATTAATGCAAAACAAACAAAAGAATGTACAATTCTTTGGCAGGACGTCGAGACATTTTGGGGGCAGCAGAGACAGGAAGTGGCAAAACACTAGCATTTGGGCTTCCAATCTTATCAGGTATCTTAAAATTGAAAGAAAAAGCCCAAGTGAAGGGATTAGATGTTTATGAGATTCCTTACAAAAAGTCTTCAATCAAAAGAAAAGAAAAAAATTCCATGAAAATTACACCCATAAGAAAAAATCCAGGAAACAAAAAGAAAGATGCCCAAACAAAAAGCAAAGAATCTTCTGAAGATGGTTATAGTTCTGAAGATGAAGAAAATGAAGAAGGAACGAAAAAAGAATTTATAAAAGAATATGATATGCCAGTAAGAAAACGGGCAGCATCAGTTGATGAAGGGAATGATAGTGATGATGAGAATTATATTCATCTATCAGATATGTTAGATTCAGATGATTTGGATGAGTCTAGTGGCGAGGATTCCAATATTGATGAAAATAGCCCTACTGATGATGTTGATGAACCAGTTGATAGCGATAATGGTGCTGATGATAAAGAAACAGTGACTAAAAACATAAATAGTGATGAAGACGAGGATGATGATGAGAGCGAAGTTGATGAACAATTAGATGGTGTGGATGAAATTGATCATAAAAAGAAAGGTAATTTCTAACTTCAAAAAATAACCCATATAAAACCATGTCCAAACTACTTATACTAGTAATATTGAATACTGCATTGGAAAACAGGAAAAGTAGAGAAGTAATTTTATAATTTTAGATTTCACAAGATTTCACATCTAAATGGTAATGTCACAAATATCGATGCATACTTTGAATTAACCAAATATTAGTTTGCAATTCTAAAAGTACTTTTACTTATTGGTTAAATGTTTTGGGAGTGTTCAATACATGATTATAATTATATATGTATATTTTGTACTAGCACACACTCTTAAGGCACATATTTTGTCAGGTCATATAATCAAATATTTATAGGTACTTAAGAAAGACTTTGCCTGCCTCGGTGGTCGTCTTGGTTGCAAGTGCGACTGCCGAACGAGAGGTCCTGGGTTTGATTCCCGGGTCGGGCACTACTAAATTTTCTAATTTAGATTTTCTAGTAGTGGCTCTGATTATGGATATGTGCCCGGTATATGGCAATAGGCTCACCACCTATTCCATCGTGGGACTTGAAAGTAACTGGTGTAACGTGGGAGTGTTCTACATTCCTGTGCCTACCTCTTCGGGAATTACAGGCGTGATTTTACTTTTTTTTTACAAATATGGCTGTTTTTGGAACGCTTATAATGTTCTCTTCCTTGGTTCGGAAAACCTTGCTAGTAGTTTATTAAATCCTTTTAAAATCCCATCGTATTAAGAAACTCCAAGTGACGCTTAATATATCGTAATGTTGTTAAAGAAAAGAAATACTTAATTATTGTATGAATATATTATTGGGACGAAATAATTTATACTTTTCAATTCATCTACAACAATACATTTCTTGTGATATTCGAATATTATTGTAAAGAAAAATACAATTCAGCAAGATGGAGAAAAGATAATATTATAGAATGAGTTGTCAAACACAGAAAGGAGTAAAAGTTGACGCTGAACAAAGAGCCCTCGATTCAATAAAAGGTGTAGAGCTGGTTTACGTGGGCACGGTGTTATGCAACATAGCTAAACTCTACATGAGGTGTGAACAAATTCAAGACGTACTTTATACTGTATGAAATACTAAAGAAACGTGAGGGAATACGATTCATATTTTTTTTTCTTCGTTCAACGTGCTTTGGTAAAGATGTTCTCATGTTCAGACCATATACATGTACAGAACCATGCAACAAAATACGTAACATCGCGCCTGTATTTACCGTAGAGGGTCGGCAGAAGTGTATCACTCGGGACATGTGAAGGGAGTGAGAGAACATCACAAGATTCAGATGTAATTTCAAAATCTATTTAGGGAAATAGTATTATTATGTTAATAATAAGGTTAATAACTGGTGAAACGTGGGAGTGTACTACACCCACTTGCCGATTGTCGGTTGTTTTTTTAGTTGATCAGAAGAAAGTAAATTGAATTGCAACAAATTAAATTATATTCTATACAATTTTCCCGAATCCCGAAAGAAACATAATTTATGTTTATTTTTGAATACTGCTTGTCAATAGATAACACTTTTGTATGATATTTAGCATCCGTCCTAGATTCGGTTACTTATTGCGGCACAGAAATGGAAGAAATAAACTTTTTCTTGTTACGACCCTTCCATGTTTAATGTGTATTCTCGTATGTCTGTTTCCTTGCCATTTATATTAAAGGCTTCTCTGTTCTTGCGAGTTCCAGACAATGGAGTTCGTACATACTTAATCTACGAAATCACCAATAAGTTTAGTAATAAATCAAAGAGATGGGAAGAGGAGTGTAGCACACTCCCACGTTTCACCAGTTACGGTTACGTACTACTATGGAATAGGTGGTGATCTATTGCCACACACCGGAGACTTTTAACACTGAGCCTCACTAGAAAATCCGTGATAAAAAAGTCCAAAAGTGCCCGACCCAGGATAAGAACACAGGACCTCTCGATCAACAGGCGCATTTGTAACTACTTACAAAAATTAACACAACAATTCAACCACCCTATAAATGGAGGACCCCAATCACCCCTATCAAATCGACACATCATATAATAATTGAAACGTAAATGGATCACTCCATTAGGTCGCGCGAAATGAATGGAAAATACACGTACCTACCTACATTGGTCATTTATTTACGTATTGAATGTATATAGGTACTCATACTTAAAAGAACCCAGAGGATACATTATAGGGTTTTTCTTAAACAAGTCTGGTTTTGTGACCAGTATATTGCTGTAAACTCAACTCTATCTATGAGACATATAACGTATGTAATAGGACTAGTTGGAGAACTGCGTCCTCTATTTAACTCTTTGGCGAAATACAGGCGTGATGTAATGTCATGCCAACCAATCTGACGAATCCAATCCGTAGTATGCCCATCGTTGGTATTATGGGCACACGCTCATAAGCGTTGGCTTTGTCCAGCATTAATCTTAAGCCGATAACGTGACGTAATTCGTAGTTCAAATAGATCGTTAGCATTTTTATTTGAAACTTTGGTCGTCTATGCGATACGCAGGAACTCACTGAAGAGAAAGTAAATATTCCCTCCGTTCCGTTGTTTTCCCTGTCTTTCGAATGTGCATAGCGGTTTATTTAGTACAAGTTGGTAATTGAAGCAGCAATCTCGTAATCTTATTCTTTGCATAAAAGTGTACAATGCGGAAATACGAAATGTACGAAATTTTGTCATGCACGTGTTTTTTTATGTTAAGGATATGGGAAGCTAGCATTTAAATTATTTCATTTATTTTTGTTATGGCAACCCATGGGCGATGGTTTTCTAATTCAAACTCCGTATTGATGAATAATAAATAAACTACACCTGGGATGCACAAATTGTAACTGGATGTAACATAATGTAACTTCACGCGTGTAATCCCCGAAGAAATAAGCGAAGGAATGTAGAACACTCCCACGTTTTACCAGTTACGTTTATGTCCCACTATGGAATAGGTGGTGATCCTTTTGCCACACACCGGGCACGTATTCAGACTCCGAGCCAATACTAAAAAACCTAAATTAAAAAAAATTAGTAATGCCCGACCCGGAAATTGAACGCAGGAACTCCCGATTTGCAGTCGCACTTGCAACCAACACGACCAACGAGGCAGTCAGTGTAAGCTTAAAAACACAACATCCATGTATTAGTATGTAAGGATAGAGTGTTGTTACTCGGTGTTCTCTGCCTACCCCGTAAGCAAACTGACATGATGATACGAAAGTAACATATGATTTAATATCATTCGACTAAAACTTTCGACCACACAACCGTACATTACTGAACGTAACTAAACGCGAATACTAATGGTCTTCCATGCAGTTCACATTAGACCAGCGCTTGAGAACAAACGCACTAAACAACGGACGAACTTTGTTGTTGGCGAATTTATTTCAGTTCACTAAAGTTGAATGTCGCGTTTGAAAATCAACGAACCAACATCGGTTTTTGAGCCAGCTATAGATAACATAATTCCGTATGTAAAAAAACATGTTTTTCCAAAGTATGAGCATGTGACATTGTATTGAGTAAAATTGGGCAGTCACGTCAGTTATGGATTTCAAATGCCATATATTCGTATATATACACAGTATATATATACACGACGCACATACGAAATACACTTCAGATAGACAAGTTTATTTTAGGAGGATTTCTTATCCCAAATGAAGTGCT
>DWDV01002953.1:0-11038 GCA_018245615.1 Mimoniades ocyalus | reverse complement strand
TGTTCCGTTACATTACTTTCATGCATTTTGAATTTTGTTTGCTATAATCTTTGTAAGCTATCAACCTCAACGGATAACGTAAATATTTTTTTGGTTTTAAATTCAGTTACAGCCTTACTTACTGTTCTGATTAATATTTTTGTACGTAATATTGATCACCGGTGATGATGATCGACAAATAACAAAACGGAATACGGTTCGCTATTTCTCAACAAAAAGGTAACACAAATAATTTTAGCTTTTAAATTAGCATTTATAATTCTAAAGTTCCTTGAAAGTTGTCAGTTAAAAATCTCAGTTGCTATTAACAATGGCAGTAATAAATGGATATATAACCTAATTACATTACTAATTACTTTCTATTTAAACATAATTCGAAATGGTATAGACTAAAAAGAAGATCTTAGTTCTATGAGAGATTTGATGCTGATTGCGAGTGACCGTGCAAAGCCGCAGATGTGTGTTACTCGGGTTGGTAACATAATTGTTCGCGAATTGTGGTGAATAGCAATAAGTATGAAAAAATGTTTAAGTGACCAGGTATTAGTAATCAGGGGTGGATATATCCTTAACTCTCCTCGCTGCTAAGAAAGTTCATGTGTAGCACAGTGGTAAATGTGGAATTCTAGAAAGGCAAGTTTATTAGCCAATCCGGCAATCTTTTTAAAACTTGCCATGGGTCACGTCAAGTTGATCAATTGATATCCAATAATAGGACCCATGATGTTGACTTTGATGGATTGGACATGCCTTTCGAAGCGCGGAAACCGTCATAAATTTGTTCCATTAGTGATCATCCTTACAAAATCTGACCGCGCTCAGTGTTATCAACAATTTTATGTCCTCTAATATCGGAGTTTGTTTAACCTTTAATGTTTATGTAAATAAGAGTACGTCCTGATTGACAATAGGATACATTATTTAAATAACTGAGCAGCCCGCTGTCTTCTAATCGAAATTTAAAAGAGGAAAATGTACATGAATAAGTTCTAAAAGATGAGAAGCAATGTTTTTTTTTTGTTTTGCTCCCTTTTTAAGTAAACACCCTGCTATAGACATTACGAAAGGGGAAAACAGTAATTATTTGTTCAGAATCTCATAAAAGTCATCTTAGTTCGATCAACTCATAATTTTTTATGACATAAATTTCATTCTCTTCTCCGCTTCCAGTAACTTTTGGTAGTTTACGAGCTGCTTCTGGTTTTGATATTTGAACTGTTAAGGTCATTATTCACTTTCATTCAGGTTCAAATGAATCACACCCAATCAACATCGAGACATTAAAAAATCCTTTAAAAAACCTTTCAAAATCCACGGCGTTTTATGTTCGCTTCCTAGCATGGGATAAACGAAATATTTTATTACAGCTAGGAAAAATATTTTATTAATTTCCAATAAGGACAAATGTTTGTGAACTGAACAGGTGCATTTGTTCTGTGTCTTAATGTAAAACTACCAGTAGAAATATGTATAAAGGAATGCGTTTTGCCTAGTTTAGAGTCAAATTAATGTGTGTGAAGTTGTTTTGCAACAACATTGTCATTTAGTTTTCTCTATAACATAACTGACTGACTTCCCGACTGTCTCGTTGGCTGAGTGGTTGCGAGCGCGACTGCCGATCGAGAGGTCCATGTTTCAAATCTGGAGTCGCGTACAACTGGATTTTTCTAACCAGAATTTCTAGTAAATGGCTCGGAGGATGAATTTGTGCCCGATATATGACAAAATGCTCACCACGTATTCCATGATGGGACGAAAACGTAACTGGTGAAACGTGAGAATATAATACTACTCCTCTGCCTACCTGTAAGAAGATTACGGGCGTGATGTCACGTTAATATGACAAAACTGGCCTACGAAAATCGTTACTTAACAAATATTTAAACATAGTGCTTGTACTCGTGTATACCTACGTTTATGTTCCGTCTCGCTCCGCGACAGGATGATGGATCGTGCGTAAGGCGCTGATATCGCTTTAGTTTAATGATGTTGTTTTTGTCAGTTCACTCTTGTTGTTTTTCGGTTCTGCCACAGTTCTGTAATTAATGCTGAATTTTGCTTCCATGATTTTTTTTTTCATCTGTTCGCAATTGTTACACGAATCGTTTGTGTTAAGGCTATTGGATATTTAAAAAGAAACTTCATTATTCGAATGAAAATGAAAGTTACGTGCGCACGTTTTACGTGTAGTAAAATTAACATCAATTAAATGATCACGTCAGATAACTTGCAATAAAACTACAAATACCTGAGTATAATGTCCAAGGTTCGATACAAAAATTTCAACCAAATCTTCTACTCTATATTTTTACTAGTAGATACTTATATTTGCCTTTCGCAAGTGTGTCCGGTTTAACTATTTTTGAAAGTAATGCCGAAGGGTCGAAGGAACTTTTGGTCTAATTCCCGTAATGGCCAAGATAATCTCGGGACACGTTGGTGGGTCTCTACTAATATTTATCTTGGGAAGTAGTCTTGTGGTGCCAGCCATATACTTGATAGTGTGAAAATTTCTATTTCGATACGTATGTATGTTCAGTTCAGTCTGTATTCGATTAATGTACAGTGAAACGAGCGAGCAGATTGTTTTCATAAACTCTGTTCCTTTAATGGTGACGCGAACGAATGAAGTAGATCTAAACTTTTCCGCAAAGGACGCATTAAGAAAATTAATTTGAAAAGCAAACGTGACACAAATGTGTAACAATTGTGATGAGTCAACTTTTAGGAAAAGGGAAATTCTTGAGTACATAAATATTGAGTCTCATTACAGAGTGAATTGGACTAGGAGTCCATCTCACTTGCTAATTTTAATAAGAGAAGTTGAATAATGATAGTACTAAGAGCATTATTATCAACGGTATGTGTGTGTTGAATAGGGTTTATACGTTATCAGAAATAAAAAGGAAGGATGGACAATTTCATTACTACTAACTTTCATGACAATAGGCTCACCGCCTATTTCATACTGGGACGTAAACGAAACTTGTGAATCGTGGTGTGAAACTACACTCGTCTGCCTACCTCTTGGGGATTACAGGCGTAATATTACATTTTACTTTCATAAATCATAGCCATCTTATCACAAACATTTTAATTAAATTACCGAATCATTGTTACATCTCTAAGAGCTATGGTGCAATATTTTATGTCTCACCGTATTTGTCTACCATGAAATACAAACCAGGATAAAAAGATAAATGTAACATAATACCATATGCACACAAACGAGTCAAAACCAAAGGCGCCTGCAACTGACGCAGCCTGCTACCGGCAGCTGTCAAACTGCCACCAGCAACAATTACCAGTGGTTGTTTGAAATAAGTCTTTGAAGTACTAGCTTCAGACTTCATTGATGAAATATATTTGCCAGTATTATTCATGTACGCTATTTCAATAACGTTTCAGTCTATATCTTCTTGAAAAAGCAATTTTTGCTACTAAAAATGTTCTAGCGAAGATTTCAGAATGAAAAATGTAATGATACGTAACAAAAAAACGTGGTATGACGCATGTAATCCCCGAAGAGGTAGGCAGAGGAGCGTACTACATTCCTACGTTACACTAGTTACGTTAATGTACGTCCCACTATGTAATAGGTGGTGAGTCTATTGCTATAAACCGGACACAATCCAAACTACGAGCCACTACTAGGAAATCCAGTGCCTCACCAGGAATTTGAACTGCACTTTTCGATCTGCACTTGCGCTCGTAACCAACACAACTACCGAGGCAGTCGACAAAATATAATGATAAATAATAATTAATAGCACTTTCCAATACATGTTTACTTCCGCATTAAAGCTTAATACTGTAAGTTGGATAAATAATTTACCACTGCGAGAGTCTGCGACCACTCATTTCAAAGCTCGTTGTCCTTGCCGTAGTACAGATGACACCAGTTGTAAATACCCCATTTCTCATAACTTTTTAGTATACGATCAGTTAAAAAAAAATACAGACGAATTGAGTACCTCCTCCTTTTTGGAAGTCGATTAAAAATTGATTTATTTATTATATTAATACTTCTCATGTACGATTTGCTACGTTCAGAAAGATGACAATAATAATGATAGATGACACCGATTACAGAATATTGTGTTAAAACGCTTGTCGGATTTGGTAATGATAAAAGCTGTTCAGTGTAAAGTCAGTATTGAAACTACCTGTGATATGATGGGAATATTAATTCAATATCGACGACCGGCTGCTCAGTAAATTTTTCATGTCTAGCAGCGCATTGGCCGATTTTTCCGATGCCATTAATTTCCATTTAATCCGCTCTGGGTCCGCACACGTTTGCCAAATTTGAAACCAATCAGTTTACTATTTTCAATTTATTCATTGATGTTTGATGAATTGAATTCGCCACCAATTCAGTTTTCATACAAATACTCTTGTGAGCTTAACAGTCTTATTTTGTAGTTGAAAATAATTGATATTTTCTTCTACGAGTATAATCAAAGATATTCTGGTGCTAATTTTAATCACATTTTCCTTGATTTGTCATTATTATTGGGATACGTTAAATACTTTTCATTTGATAGAGACGCAGTTGGTTTAGCAATATCGGGGCTAGAATTGTGACAGATTTTGTGACCAATATATGGAAAGAATTTAAAACTCCATCAACAATTTGTAAATAAATGGAACTACGCCGACAGTATTGTTGCAAAATACATAACCTCAAATATGTGGGGCGTGTTTGGATAACGTCGATCGCTATGCCACAAGGGGTTCCCATCAAAAGAAGCCATTACAAATTACGATCTTATTCGTATCCAAAACCGTTCGAAATGGCAATAAACAGGCAATAACGATCGACGACAATGAAGGTGTAACAGTAATCGTTTGTAGGCGTAATCGTTTCAATCCGAATCGAAACGATTTAGAATCGGGGCGAAATCGATTCGGTTGTCGTTGTATCGGTGGTTATTACAATGCGGTATCTCGTAATGTTACCGACAGTTTAATGTAATACCATATTATTATCGTTCATTTTAACAAAACAATAACAATATAATAATAACATTGTTATAGTAACACATTCACTTTCATAAAACAAAATGACATGGTTATAAAAATTGTTTTTATGTATAACGTTATAAACATCAACAGTTGATTTGTGAAAAACTGCAGGATGTTGCGTTCTTTGATAAATCTTTCATTGTAAGTTATAACTTTGTTAATCAGAAAGTATCTTGTATCGGTTGAAGTTCACCCGACCGCAACTGCCGGACGCTGCTGTTCGTTGTTTCTGACGTTCGCCGTCAGATTGTTGTTCCACATATGCTTCTACGCTCGATTTAACTCTATTTCTACACTTTCCTTGTTCCTACCCGATGCTCTATACTAAAAGTTTTTTATGCTCGTGTCTGGAAGAGACGTGTTGAGATCTTCTCACACAAAAAAAACTACTGTTTTTCAAATGTTTAAACATATATTACTTATTGATTGTAATTATTACTAACACCGTATCGTGCCAACGCTAATTTAGCTTTTATTTCACTTATTTCATCGATAAAATGACCCGAACGTACGAAACCAATTGGTCCGACCACGCGAAAGTAGAGTGGAAAACCAAGAAACTGTGTCATTTTCTGAAGAAATGTTATTGGATGGTCCAAACCTTAGGTATAAATGTGGTTTGAAATTAAACTTAGGCGTCGTAAATAAAGTTCATTAAACCCACGTAACGTACTCGGGTTTTGAACACTAAGTTTTAGTTAACGCTAAACACTGTTCGGTACAAAGCTATTGTGTTTCGTACCGGAAATGAAGCGCTATATAATGTAAAAGTTCAGTCGACCGCAACGATGCCGGACGGGGCGTTTCGTTGTTTTTGATGTCACTACCAGTTACTTCTATTGAAAGGTTGAAAGCTAGTACATTTGTTTCAATTTAATGCGCTTACGTTGCAACGTTGGTTGCTAATAACCACATTTAGAAGGAAAGGGAGACGACAGTCTTACATCGTTATGCTGTTTACTAATGCGGACGTGTTTTAAAAACTACCTGCCACGTTTCACAATAGCTAGTTGATACGGTCAGACCATTTTGCGTGTCTTTCAAACGCTCATTGAATTTTTCCACTTCCGGTCGACCATCCAAAAGCCTACCCAGCGTTGTTTAATCTCACAAAATATTTGCACCCTGCAACTGGACCAGGCCAACAAGATTAGAAAATTGTTACATTTGAAACATCCAATGGATACCTACCATATTAAAATAATACTTAGCCAAATATCAAAGACTTGCAGTATAAACGGGCCGTTTAAAAATATAAACCGAACTGGACATGGAGTTTCATTCTGTTTTTTTATGTAAAATTGCTTAATGTCCAAATTGAAATCAATCTGCAATTTTTTTTCCCTTTTGAGATTTTAAGCGATAGATTCAAACGCTTTGACGCAACCCGACTTCCTGTTAAATAGTTGAAAAGCCGAACGCAGGGCGAATGCAGCGTGAATGGAGGCCGATTTACGCTTCGCTAAACAAACGGACGATTGGTCCAATCTGCGATATTAAGTTGGACGCTGTGGAATATGTAAATTAATTTTATCTGCATTTTTTACTCTGATAATATATATGTGAAAACTGGTGATATGATTATTAATATGTATAATCACACTAGGTCTCTTACGAGGTAGGTAGAGAGTATGGGTTGCTAAATACCTCTATATCAGACCTGACATGCTTCTTTTATATTCAGTACTTTCGTATGATGATATGTTGGAAAAGTCTCTGTACATATGTCACAATCATTAGTATATTTATAACAAAACATCATTTCTTCTTGAGCTATCATACCCAATTATTGTCCTACGCTAAGGTTACTTACATAATGGTTACTTAGGTATCTAATACACACTCCCTGTATATCAGTAAATAACATAGTTATTTGGGGTGATCCGTATGCTCCCATACTCACTACACTAAATGTATTACTTTAGTGCGTTTACACGGTTGCATGTATCAATGTGAACAGTGCATAAATCGCGCACCAGGTGAAGAAACCCTTATATAACCACTCATATTGCAATATTACAGTTGCAATATGAATATATAAAACTGGAAATCATTTATACAAAACCATTTTTAAATTTGCATGAAATTAAGGCCGTACAGTTTTTGTGATTAAGCTTTCGAGATAAAAATCCGATGGTTCGGTGAATTTTGTGCGATTTATTAGTCAGAAACTGGCCCAAAGGCAAAACCGAGCACATATTGGGTTATGAATGAGTGAACGGGTTTTTTGCTGGATAAAATAATATATTTTTCGCTGTACGTAAAATAATTACTTTTCCCGGGAATTAGGTGTAACTTGGTGGTGTAAATCAGTTCACTTTAAACAAACATAACTCTAAAGAAAACTATCTAATCGAAACTGGCACCATTATTCGTTTCTTCATGAATTTAATCGTTGCGCATCTTTGCTTATATTTTTCAATCGTCGAGAGCTTTATAACTGAAAGCGCTTCCATGTTCTATAAAATTAACCGATAATTTCATTCCTTTTATTTTATAATTTTATTTACTGTTAAAATTATATTTAAAATATGCAGTATGCAGGCCTCAAGGCAACTGAATTGAACGCTCTGATGCAGGTTCAATGAAATTTAATTGTAAAAAACAAAACGCGGGTAATGTCATTTCACTACGTCGGCGAATGAACGCTTTATTGAGCGGGAAAAACTGAATGAATGATTCGTTATTAAATTTATTTGCAATTTATTTGCAATACTTCTTAAGATGAAGCCTATTCAGGATTTCAATCAGATTAACCGAAATTTCCTTACCTTCTTGCCAAGAAACGATTGGAACTTGAAAATTTTCAACATTGATCTTGTGATCGCACGTTTAATTTATCCTTGTACATGTCTTATCGTACGAGTATATCTTAACACCTATCGAGTTTCCGCACAATACTATAAGTTATATAGCTTTGCGCACATGAAACTATTAATATAACACCTACATCATCGTTCATACGTTTGGCTTTCGGCGGTTTGCGATTCAAAACATGTCTCTCCGTGCCTTCCAATTAGACCAAATTACCTTGGCGTGTTCTGAAATATAGCGTGCAGTCAGAACAAAGAGAATACGATGACAGATGACTAATTTTGCCCGTCTCTATTTCATTGAAGTGAATAGCGCGTGATTTCGTAGTTTCCACACATGGGCTCATTTACATTTCATCACGTTTGACTTCCACAGCGTTTATAGTTCCATCTCGGTTGTGAAGTGAAAGCGATTTGCAAGCGATGTCAGCTCTTACTGTTTTCGTGCTTTTTGTTTTTATGCCTCGAAATATACGTTAAATAATCCCTTAGCAAAATTTAGATAAGTCTTTCAATCTTGATAATCTGGCAAGTCCAGACCATAAAAAAACGAAAAACTTTTTTCATAGTTTACAAACGCTACGCATAAAGATTGATAATATAACTTTTGATTTCCGAATAAATAAGCACAGCCTTTATTTATTGCCTTTAAAAAGCCAATTACAACGCCGATTCCTTTGAGAGGCTGATAATGACAGGTGTGAGGTCTATGATTTTTGAGTAATATAATGATCTTGTTTCTGAAAACAAGTACCTACAGCCGTATCGCTGCTACATATTTTTATACTGATTCTCGCGAAGAACACAAAATTAAAGCTTCAAAAGTAGGTTAGAGTTGAATTCGTAAATAATTCAGTCTTAAAAATCGTGTCATCATTATAACACACATTCTTCACCGATACCTATCTCATTTGTTTTTCAGTTTCAATTAGATTTTATTTCTGGAACTATACTGCACTGTCTTAATGATCACTTCAACATTATGTTGAAACGAAAAAAAAAAATTAACGACCACTCTTAAACTAGGCAGTAGAGGGTTATTTCAATGTCACGCAGTCGGTACTCGTATGTCTTTGTTTCAACTTTCAATAAATATAATTGTGATAAATTGTTATTTTATAACATAATTTTGTTAATCTATTATTTTGTAATAAAAATTTAGAAAATACGTACGTAACTTCACGCCTATAATCCCCGAAGAGGTAGGCAGAGGAATGCAGAACACTCCAATTTAGAAAATAGTCGTAGGATTTGAAAATAAGAACGGAATTGCTCCTGTCCATAGTGAAATTCCTCCCGAAGAAAATCGCAATTAGGTTGATAACCTTTGAACTGTGTTAAAAAAATTGTATCTTAAGTGAACATCATTAATGCAATGATAATGGTAACATTTGAAGCATTTTTCATTAAAACTTTGAATAGAAACAAAATAATGTTCACAAATATATTATAGGAACTACCCGAATGGCTGAAAATCAAAATGTTTATTACTTAATGTTATCAACACGAGAATTCTTTGAGAAACGAAAAATTATTTGCGTCGTTAAGTATCAATAATAGAAGGATTCACGACGTGAAATTAACAATTGCTCGCCTACAGCTGGCCAATCCCTATGTCACAAACGACATTGGGAAAATAAGTTACATACAAACATTCTTCTTCTCTCTTCTTCCACGCAGATCTCCGAATAAATTTTAGTCATGTCAAGTCATGATTTTTCTTGGATCGCGACTTGATTTTTTTTAGTACCATAAAGAAATAGGAACAGACGAATTTTCGTAAATTAAAATTTGTATAAGATGTGATACAAGGCTGTTCAAGGTGAAAAACCAATTGTAACTTATTAGGAACATAACATTTTAAATATAAATTGTTATATTCAGAATAATGATGTGTACTTTCTTTCTAATAGCTGTCTAATATACGTATGTTTTGTTTACATGGACTGCAATGGGAATATTATTAATTAATTAATGGCGGCTTTTATAAACTCTTAACGTTATTGTAATTGAGTTTTACTTTTTATTTAACTATTTTTTTGTATTCAGATATGTGGAATAAAGAAAACAATTGTCTATCGCAGAATTTTATGAAAATATTTTACAATACTACACTCATTATGCTTTCGGGAATATACAAAAAGTCACGAATTCGAACAAGATGCGTACCTTCAAAGAAATGGGAATTTTAACATTGTTAACATTTTAACATCTTTATTAATATTCTTGTTTACATTAACAACCATTCATGTCTTTGCTGGGGGATTACAACTTTTGGTATGTAACTGCGTGTCTAAAGAACATCGTTGTGTAAACGAACGCCTGTAAGTTATACTTAAACATATAACATCCTTATACTTCCTCCCTTTTGCCCCGTGGGAGTCTATGTTTGTATTAATCTTTCTTAATGGATACCTATGAATGTCGTAATGGAAATATTTCTACATAATTACAATATTTAGGGGTACTTTTAAATTATTCTCCCCAGCAAAGCCCGCAGGAATCAATTTTTTAAACCCGTTGGTTGAAACACATGTTTATTGGATAAAATATTAAGATGCAGATATTGTTATCATTTCAGATTATTTGTGAATAATTAATACTATACTAAATCATTGCCATCATTATTAGCATTATTTATTAGAAATTCAAATATTATGTTTACCTACATAGTTTACCTACATCGATCCGTCGAGAAAACAGTCTTTCATTTACATTATTGGTTCTACCCGCTGATATCAACTTACCTCTAATCCAACATCGCCAAGAGTCATAGTTTGCTGTTTTTTTGATCCACCGGTTCCCAGAATAAGTATTAAAATTGAATGTTTATTTTGCTTAATACGAGTAAATATCTTTCCTCTTTATCTCTGCGATTTAGCTTAATATACATCACAAGGTCTGTCATTATTATTTTGCGGTCTCTAATAATAACCAAAAATTATCTTAGGACTTTCTACCGATAGTCCGACTTTTAAAGGTATAGTTTGCTAAAATACAAGAAACTTCAGAATAATAATGAATAAGTAACATCACGTCTGTAATCTTCGAAGAGGTAGGCAGAGGAATGTAGAACACTCCCACGTATCACCAGTTACGTTTACGTCCCACTATGGAACAAGTGATGAGCCTATTGCCATACACCGGACAGTTATCCAGACTCCGAGTCATCACTAGGAAATCTAAATTAGAAAAAT
>DWDV01002952.1:0-11038 GCA_018245615.1 Mimoniades ocyalus | reverse complement strand
CTTAAACTAAGTAGTTACATAAGTGAGCAATCTTAATAGCTAAATGCACAATCTATTACAGGTAAACACCTAACCTAAAACATTGGTACCAGTTTAATATCGTACTACTAAGTTAGTTATACAAATAATTAAACAATAGATTAAATCAGCTACAGCAGACACATATCTAATTGGGAATTTTTCTAAGTAGAAGTGCACGAAACTGATACAATTTGAGGGAGAAAATATCTTTTGATTCGTTAGCGAGCCATGTATTTAATGTGCTACACATGCGAGGTATTGGTGAATTTTTTCCAAAAACTGTGGTACGGAGGGGCGGGTGAAACATAGAAATTGGATGCGGGGGAATTAGATGTAATTATATTTTTCATTTTGTATAAATACAGATACTGAATGGTTACTATTGTTATTTATTGACCCTCCCATTCTGAGAGGAGACCCATGTTCCAGCAGTGGAACGATAAAAATGGTCGAAAAAAAAATGGTTATTAAATCACCATAAACGATGTTAGAATTTTGTCTTGTGCAACATTTATTTAAAACAAAATTAATCAATATTTAAAATGGAACTTATGTGTTTGATGAATAATATCAATCATAAACAATTTTATTATCCATAATAAATGTTTTAATACACAAAATGCTATTATTTGATTTTATAACACATTTTTCTTCCACCAAAGCACAAAAGATTTTCCAATCAAAATATTTTTTATTTATTTATTTACTCTTTATTGTACAACCTAAAAACAAGATTTATACAAAAGGTGGACTTAATGCCTAGTGGCATTCTGTACTAGTCAACTTTTGGTGATGGTGAGAAATTGCATTGAAAGAGAGTATGAGTGGATTGTTTTTTTAAGTAACAATTTCGGTTACTGGACCAAGGACCAACATAATTTACAGAAACACTTAAAATACGAAATGAAACTTTAGACCATTCACACATCATACATTTTATATTTTCATTGTGTAAGTGAGACCCATGTCCAACAGTGGGTGGAATGATACATTAGTTAGTAACAATGCTGATTAATATATTATATTTTGTGTATTGTAAATTATTATAAATAAAACCTCTGAAAACATAAAAAAGACAATTTATTAACACTATTTATTTACATAAAATTTTAATGCTTATGAAGTGGCTTCAGCTACTTTTTGTTCCGTGTTCTCCTCAATTTTAATTGGAGTGTCTCTTCCTGGGTACTGGTTGCCTTTCAGGTCAATCGCAAAGTTGTAATCAGTTGGGTTTGCAAGGGCATGATCTATTGCTTCATCCAAATTTTCTGGAGTGATGAATGTTGTACTGAGTTCCTGAAACATGGAATGGCCTAATGAAATTTCTTTCATATTTATATCCAATATGAATGTAGCCTTTAGACCTGTTTAACTAGGCCTTTTTTAGTCCTATCTTGACCAAACAGATCAGATATTGACTGATTAAGGAGGAGTACAATCAAAAACCAGCATGCATGTATAAAAATGATGAATGTAGCAGAACCAAATCAAGTCTATGGGGACATATATTTGACACTTTGTACTCACTCCCCAGACCATAAGAGCCCTGGTGTTATATAATAATAAGTGTAACACCACACCTGTAATCCCAGAAGAGGTAGGCAGAGGAGTGTAGTACACTTCATTCACCAGTTATGTTCAGATACCATTTTCTAATAGGGGGTGAGTCATATAATAATAAGAAATTATTGAAACAATATGTGTAATAAACAGGTTTATCTAAGAACATTATATATGTGTTAAAATACCATCTACAGGCATCAAAAAAACTCGACAAATATTTTGATAAAAGTGGGCTACTAATTAAGTACAGGAACAGTGCTGTAGTGGAGTAGCCAATTGTTCTGTATGTGCTCACTTTATGAACAGCCCGTCAAGTGTATAATAAAATTTATATGTATATACATGTAGTTTATCAGCTGTCTGGTGGTAAACATTATGCAAGCTCTCTTGACATGTCGTTTTGGATCACATGGTCGAGTGTGGAAAAAAATTGATGGATATTTTATTCCTATATTGTTGTATTTCTAAGTTATATTTAAACTTTTAACAATTAGTATTATTATCAATACTTAATGCCAATTAGTAGCCACATCAGACTTGATGGAAAGGTCACATTAAATGTGGCACTCAAACCATCATGTTATTTACTTGTATGAATGTGAAAACTGTAATTATTTCACAGGTGGATATCCACAAATACAGGTGGAATGTGTTAGTAAAATATGTACACATTTTTAAATATGTTCTGACTATGAGTGTATATTTCAATTGATTTAAACGTATTAATGCATCATCAAGTGACTGAACAGTTTTAATGATATAGTACATGAAGCATTTTGGTTAATATCACCGTGATTACAGGTGAAAACTACATGCATACACACCAGAAAAAAAATTGAATAATGCTGTTAGTGTCACACAATGCTGCATGACATATTACGAATGAACTTACTTTCTGCTTTCTTATCTCTTCTGAAGCCTTTTTGATACGTTCCTTAAGTTCTTTATCCTTGGCTTCCATGCGAGCGAGGCTGTACTCTTCCATAGCGGCCAGCTCCTGCTTCCGCCGCTCTTCGCGCTCAGCCGCTACCTGCGCATTCCACTTCTCGTTGATCTTCACGCATCGCTCCCACTCCTCGGCCTCTAACTTCAGAGACATCTCTGAACTTGCACTCTCCAGTGACGACTTCTCTCTTATCATATCGTCAAAATAAAAGCGTCGTATTGCCCGCATCTGAGTCTTGTAATTATTGTTTATTCGCAACAATTCGATTCTTTCCTCTTCGCTGACCTCGGGGCGCTTCGGAATACGGTATATTTTGCTCTTCGCTACCGGCAACCATCTAGGTTTGCGATGGGCTTCTGCACACTGCGTAATCATCGGCCATGTACGTTTAAGTAAGCTGTTGTTGGATATCATTATAGATAAAAAGTTATTATGTAAAAATTGTACACAACAATAACATAACCTCTCCAAAAATCACCCACTATTAAATGGCATTGACAGTGACTGCAGCTTAAAAATGGCAGTAATACACAGCTGTTGACTAGAGTTAAACGTACCTATCTAATAAAAACAATTGTAATCAATATTATACACAATTTGACTATTTATTTTGTTTGAAGAATAACTGGTATTATATTCAAAGGATTTTTTAATCACATTACTCTTAACTATCTAGTGACAGCTGCTTGTGTTATCTATATTAAAGTCGTATGTTATGTATTTATTAGTATTAGTCAGTGCATGTTGTTATTCCTTCTTGACGACGAAAAAATAATACACAATGATTAAACTATCAGCTTTAAACGAGGAATCTGATGAAGATACAGGATCTGAGGAAAGAGTATCAAGGGAGGCTCCTAAAGAGATCGCTTTACAACAATATGCAAAGGCGCTCGATCTACATAGACGAGGAAACTTACCGGATGCCACCCAGCTTCTCAAAGATTTACTGGACACAGAGGTACTATACGATGTCAAAAAACCGGCATCATCTGAAGTAGTAACAGATCAATTGGTTAATTTAAAGTATTTGTGTTACAAAAATTTAGCGGCTATGCTGAGCTCAGCCGGCGAAGTTGACGCTGCGATCGATGCGTATACTGCAGCGTCAGAGCTAGATGATTCCGATGTAATGTTATGGTATCGTTTGGGACTCCTCTACATGCAAACTAAGCGGTACGAGATGGCACTGACTACGTTCCAACATGGACTGCAAAGGAATCCGCGCCACTGGCCATGTCTCGACAAAATTGTCACACTTTTGTTAGCCTTGGATTTAAGAAAAGAATGCATCGCCGCTATTTATGATGCCCTGCAATTAGACCCAGGGTATATGAGAGGTTTAGTATACAGAAAACACATCTTCACAATTTACAAGCATGAAAGAGAATATTTGGAATATGTTAACCCAATATACAGATGGGATGAAGAAAACGATGAGCCAATTGAAGAGGATAAAGCTGAGAAGTTGTTTAAAGAAGCTGAGGATATAAGAGAAACATTTTTAAAACAACAGCAGGCTGAGCAGTTCAAATATATATTGCCTCATTTGAAACTCAAAAAGCCAATTACTCAGCTAACTTGGACATTAGTGGGAGAAGCTCTAGTTGACATGCACCATTATATGACAGAGTATTGTTTCAGCCATGCTTGTCCATTGGAAATGGTGACTGAATTAGAAAATCAGGTGAACAAAGTGGAAGCCTGTGAGGAAGAACAGAAGGAAGTGAATATAGTTGAGGGTAAGCAAGAAGAGGTAGTAAAAGATACAGAAAAAAATGTGGATATTGGACCTTTAGAGAATGAGAACAATGACATGTCAGATAGAGACAAGCCTTTGACAGATACAGAAAAGTTTGAAAGTGATATTGAATCATCAGTGGAGCCTAAATCACATAAGAAAAGTCCTGTGAGGCACCGCAGATTCGCTCGTAGGCACTTGCAGCAATGGGAGTGGTATAATTATCGTCCTTCTGGGCGTAAAAAAAATACAAAAGATAAAAATATATATGACACATTAAGAAGCATGGTGCCTCTTGGCTTAGAACCTCAAATGATGCAGAAGAATGAAGAGCAAGATAGGGAAATCTCACCAGATATTGCCGATTTAGGTATACTGTTTGAAGAGAAAGATATAGAGAAAAACACAGAAGAAACCTATTTTGGTTCTGAAAATGAAAAAAGAGATGTACAAAAATTTGTTGACAAATACACTGAAAATAAGCATGATATCATAGAAATATTGAAAGATTATTTGGCTATTCTAGCTGAGAAGTGGAGAATAAAGTGGCCCAATGAACTTATAAAAGTGTTTGTGGAAGCAAATAAATGTTATAACAATCATATTGATGTACCAGCATGCACAGATGACAACGGACAAGAACTTTTGCATTATACAGCTGTCAATTTATTAGTAGAGGAATTGATTGTAAATGAAAAATTGAATAGTGGAAATGATGAAAAGAATCTCCATGATCTTAGTGTCATCAATTATATTGGAATTATTTTAACATTGAAACCTCACATATTCAATATAATGGATTGTTTAGAAAATATGTTACGTCAGCTATGGGTAAAAGCTCATATATGCAATTTAAATAAATGTGATGCATTTACATTAGACTGCCTGTATGATCTATTACATGAATTTAATGCTTTAGGGGAGCAACGAAATACCTATAATTTGAATTTAATCAATTTCACTTTTAAACCTGATATAAATTTAAATAGTGTTCTTGAACCCATTACATACATAGAGAGGAATATGAAGTTGGAAACAGTCAATGATCTCTTTAACAAAGGAAACTATGAAGAAGTTTTGGTTATCGTAAATGACAATTTTCAGCATTTTAAGACAATGGTGAAACAGCAACATTGTGGTGTATCATTAGATTTTGCCGCCTACTTAATCATTATTTTGGACACCTGTTGGGCTCTTGGTAAAATTGAGAGTTGTTTACGGTGGTCATTTATATGCTTACATGAAGCTTTAAAACACTATTTCCGGTATACTTCAGGATCTGCTGATTATGAAAAGTGGACCATGACTGTTGTCAAAATATTATGTAGTGTGGAACATATCCTTAGTGTTGAAGGCTTAATGTATTTAGATGCTGTGTCACCAATGGAACTCGGCCAAGGACTCGAAGATCTCATCAGGATTATAGGTCATCAAGTGGAAACTAAAGCAGCTGAAATGCCTTTTGATACAGTTGCACCATGGATTATTATGCATTATATTTTACAGAGGACGGACGATCAAGGCAAAGGTAGACCCGTTGATAAAGATTTTTTTGAAGACATTCCATATCCATTAATGGTGTTATTCATTGCCCATGAGCAATTGGGAGATAGACGTTGGTGTTCTAAATCTGACGGCAAACTACTTTATTTTATTCTGGACACAGTTGTACCACGAATGTGGTCACCATCTCTGTCCAAGTCATTGGAAACGATTTGTCAGTTTATGGAGCAATGTGTTTATTGTTTATTTGGTCATCCTGTGCTAAAGACCAAGAAGGTGAAATATCTGACTGAACATAACGTAAAGCAAAGGTCTTTAGACTGGTTCAGAGCGCAACAATTATATGAAATATTTCGGCCGCCTGTCTTGCCAGGTTTAGAAGGCAAGGTATCTGGAATCACCAGTGACACAGAAACATTGTTCAATCGAATATTATCGTTACTACCGCCAGAATGCGATCCACACAAATATGTGCCAGAGATGAAAAAATATATGAAAGGAATTGAAGAAAAGCTTCCAGTTGTACCACCCCTGTTACCACATAAAATGAAGGACATTTATTTTCTTTTAGGTGATTACTACTTTAAAAAAAAGGAAGTCAAAAGTATTAAATTTAATACTCTCGATGTTGTTGTAAACAATGACCGATTTAATTCTTGGGCCCAGATATCACTAGCAAAAGCAATGGAACTGGAGAGATTGCTAAACTCATGTAAGAATTTCAAAAATGACGTAGAATTTTTGAATCCTGCAAAAACAGCAATAAGATGTTTCAAACGCTCATTGCAACTGGTTCCATCACATCGCGATGTTAGAGTTGAATACGGAAGTTTTGCATATTCCGTGCATTCATTTTGCTCGAGATTGTTGAAACAGGTCAGTGAGTCACTTAGTATGGAAGACTTTGAGTCGCTTGAAAAACAAAAAGAAGATATGCTGGATACTACACAGAAATGCTTCAGCACGGTTCTTGCCAATTTAAATAGCAGCAGTGAAAAATCTATCGAAGAGACGTGGCAAATTTACTACATGTTAGGAAAAGTAGCTGAAAAGCGAAATAAACCGCCATCGATATATTTAGATTACTACTTCCAAGGTATAAAATGTTTGCACGAAATCGATGCAATTTATCCTGCAAAAATTAATTACAGTACACCTACACATCTTTGCATAGAGGTCTTGGAGTTGCACTACAGAATCCATGCTTCGATTCTAAAGTACATTGAACAACACGAAAATAAACCGATACCAGCATTAGTAGGAAAAGTTTTTTCTACATATATTGATGAGTGGCTGCAAGGGCCATTCACAAGGAAGAGGAGGCAAGAAGGTTCTGTAGAAACAGAAGGGGATGCTAAACCTGAAGAACCCATTCAAGCTGCAAATATTCTTAAAAGATCTGTCAGTGACGCTGGGGAAGAAGATACCCACGAAGCGAAAAGGCTTAAAATAGAACTAGCGGCCGCTAAGGTTAGGAGGTCCGCGTCTTATGATACTGAGCGAACAGTTGTAAAGGAAGTGCCAACTGCGAATGTAACTCAAACTGAACATTCCAATGCGATTGTTGAAGAAGTCGTCGAACCGAAAGATAGTCAAGAAACTGTTGTTTTAGCAGAAATACCTTGTGTACCAAAAGTAGGCGAAAAATATGACAAAAACTTAAAAGACCCTTCGGAACAAATAGTCGCGTTAGATAAAAAAGAAGACAGTTCCAGTTCTTCTTCATCCACATCATCGTCCGATTCCAGCTCTAGTGACTCTACTTCAGATAGCAGCAGTGATTCCAGTAGAGAAAGCGATACTTCGAGCAAATCTTCCAATGATTCGCGACCGCTCACTGATGATGAAATTATGAAAATCGTCTCTGCATGTCTTGATGCTTTGGAAGACTGCGCAAGTCGATTTCCGCAGCATTATAAAGCTCTATACCGCCTTGCTCATTATCACTTTTACTACAAGAGAGGTAGAGATATAGAAAGATGTCGAGACCTGATGTTGTCAACGTTTACATCGAGATTTGGCCAAAAACTCGGTGGTTTGTTCAGTGAACGAAAGCAGTCAAATTTTTTCAATAACATCTGGAAAATACCCTCCAGTGAAGTAGATAGAGCAGGCAGCTTTCCGTTTCATATGAATCGATCCGTATTGCTTACCATGGAAATATTAAAAGAAATTGATGATCACAAAACCTTATTAGATTTGAGTATGCATTTACAAAGGATTCCAGATCAGGATAAAAAGTATTTACGTGACTCTGACAGGGAAGAGTTAGCTCAGCAAGCGATCTCCTTATGTGTTCAAGCTTTAAGGGGTCAGTTAACAAGGTTCAGTCAACAGGCAGACCTGAAGAGTAACGAAGTTGAGCAGCAGGCGCTAAAATGTTTAATGTTAGACATTTTCAAAGCGTACCAACGAGCCCAGAAACAGCCGAGCTCAAAGCAATTTGTGAATTTGATTATTGACGGCTACAAATTACTCAACACTGGACCTTTCGAAAACAAGAATTTGATTGATCTGAGCATGAAATACTGTCAGTCGTTGAAACAGCAAAGTAACAATGTGAATTCATTAGATAAAAGTCAGAATTTACCAAAGAAACAAACCATTAAAAGTATTGATAGTGTCAAAACGAACGTTAATACAAATTCCAATCCCCTTAAGCAGGATCTTAAACCAGCTGCACCATCATCGGCCGCAGTGATGTCGGGTGGATTGCCGAAGATGTCTGCTCAGGAGATGGCAACGGCTTTCCAAAACTATGTTCCTCTGCTGCATGATCCATTGCTGACTCAGCAAGCTGCCGCGGCTCTATCGCTCTCTTATCTGAGCAACATAAGTGCTACTATGGCATTGCAGAACACGTTGCAGTCGTCGCTGCAGTATTCTGCGTTACAAAACTCGTTCCAAGCGGAGTTTTATCGGCAATGTGTAGGACAGTCTTACTCTCCTTTTAATCTTCCACCGCCAAAGAAACAGAAACGCGGACCGAAAGCTAGTTCCCTGAATAGATCTGTTCCGGTAGGCTCATCTCTACCGAAGCCTTCGAAACCCGCTACTACTCAGTCTAACCCAGTTATTAAAGCGATTCCTACCTCTGTCATCACTCAGAAGCCCGCGACAGCTACTTTGGCGCCAAGCATGGGCACTGTATTGTCGTCTTTGCCTGCATCGATGACCGCGAATTTGACGTCTTTTGGAGGGCATTCGTCCCACTCACACTCGACTGGCCACAGTTCACCATCTCAGGCGCACATGTCGGCCACGTCCACAATGAATGCAGCGATGCATTCAAAGCCACCAATGCCACTCCAACAGGTCAGTCCCGGTAAAACGTTGCAGGAGAAGTTGGCGGAACGTCAGAAGCACTTACCATCCGTCTCGAAAGCTGCATCGCATGACGGTGTGTCGCGAGAGATAAGTCAGTCGATCAGCCGGCTGCCATCGTCTTTAACAATAACGAAGACTACGGTGCCGAAGCAGCCCTTGCTTGTCGGTAAGAAGCCAGAGGCTAAGAAGTCTTTGCCATTCTCTGAGCCGGAACCAAGGCCTAAGCCAGTGTCGTCCGACGAAATCATAGTTCTCGATGACGACTAATACAGTGGATTTCAATTTTAGATCTCTTATACAGCTGTAACATTAAGGACTTTGTGTGTATGTGATTTAATAAAACCAAGTGATCAAATTAAGACCGTGATATATATGTATATCTTTATGTATTTTTATAGCTATATGGATACAAGGAAATAAACAGAGAAATTTAATTAAAAATGGTTTTTATTTACAGATGAAATTTAATTTTGTGTCATAAAGTTAGTGATGATGTTTTATTTTATGATATGGATGATTAAAAAATAGGTTTAACTGTGCCGTAATTTTTTTCCCTTTATTATGCATATAAAAAAAACAATTTTTAATCTGTAATATATAAATGACAATTAAAGTAGCAGTCCTGTTCCATTATGTATTTTGATATCGATATTTCATAGTTTAATTAATAACATCACCAATTTAACATAATCCAATAGGCTCACCACCTATTCCATAGTGGGACATAAACATATCTGGTGAAACGTGGGAGTGTTCTACATTCCTCTGCCTACCTCTTTGGGGATGACAGGCGTGATGTTACGTTAATTAATTACAATTTCAATATACAAAGAACAATTTTTTAAGATGAGAGTAACTTCACGCCTGTAATCCCCGAAGAGGTAGGCAGAGGAATGTAGAACATTCCCACGTTTCACCAGTTACTTTTTAAGATATTAAGGTGAAGTAATGAATTGTCTAGATAATCTGCACACATACATAATATTAATCCAATTTCCTATAGGGATAGGCAGGGATTAAAGATTTCTGCTGGCTATCCACTTAACATATTAATTAATCATTAGATAACCTTGTAAAATAGTTATTTGATTAAATTATGTACATAATTTTGATCAGCGGAAACTTAGAAAGGAGCTCTGATAGGTCCAAAATTATTATGGTTATCCCAAAATAACACCTGAGTTAGCCGGATACATAATACAATCATGTATATAAGATATGGCAAAAACTATTTGAGATTAATAATCAGAGAGAGTTGACCCACACTCTGTACATCATATGTATTTTAGAAAAACAATAAGAAAAAAAATATATATTAACAAATCTATTCATTATACGTACTTCATTCTCACTCAATCAACTCAATCTCACATTTAGCTCTACACAATGATATGGTCTACAATACTCTGTAGCGGTAAAAGTCTATCATCATGTGGCTGAGGTTCCAGTCCGCTACCAGGGTAGCCAGGTACGCTATGAAGAGTAAAGGCAGGGGTAGAAGGAATATCCTGGTATTCTGCACCATAGGCAGATCTGGAACATGGAAAAATAAAAAGAAACTTTAATATCATGTGAAGTTGTTTTATTTTTCTATGTTAATTTAAATAGCTAATTACTTAGGTATGCAATACAATGTTCCCTGCAATGAAATATTATTGGATAGTGCTCCAAAATACAAAAGTATTTTATAGTTAGTGTTATGTAATTAAAATAAAAAAAAAATACTATGGTAAGTATGGGCGAAAATATTGCTCGGCATTAAAAGTTTATAAAGTGATAATTTAGTAGAGATTTTAATTTTTGGTATTAACATTTTTTTCACGCCACTTCAAAAAGTAGGAGCATTTTTATCACGTGCTTACAAGCAGTCGTGGCCGAGCGGTTAAGGCGTCTGACTAGAAATCAGATTCCCTCTGGGAGCGTAGGTTCGAATCCTA
>DWDV01002951.1:0-11039 GCA_018245615.1 Mimoniades ocyalus | reverse complement strand
GGGCGGCAGTAGCCACTTACCATCAGGTGGACTGCATGCTCGTCTTCTACTTCCATATTATAAAAAAAAAAAAAAAACTAATATAAAAATTATAATGTAGATCGTTTTTATAGTACCTATATATATATATGTGATGCAATACTTTAATAAATAAAATATAAATATTATTTATTTGGTTTCAAGTGTAAGCATACTAGTTGGTTATTTTTCAGCTAAAACACGAGTCTATCCGCAATTAGGGTAGAGCTTACTCGAGAACGAAGGCCGTCATCGCGCTCTACCATCGCTAACTAAACGACTAAGCGAAGCACATATCAACCTATACATATGTAGGCAAAATTTAAACTACCATAAAGGTCTCCAATAACACTAACGAGACAAAGCCCAACGACTATTGTCTAACTATAACTAGTATCTTCGAGTGACATCTTCAAAACTGTTCATAGCATTGCTTAAACTTTAATAAATTTGTCAAATCATGCATTGAAAATAAAACAATTTAAATACCACCATTAATAGACACAATAGCCATATATGCAATCCATTTAGTAAATATTTGTACAATATTATTAAAAAAGCTGATAGCTACTACAGCACTATATAATCACAGCCCACGAGTATGCAGATCTAAAACATCAGTCAAATGTATAATTTGTCGTATTATTACGATTCGATCTGTAGGGTCAGTTTTTAATAAAGCTTAGGTCAGTTTCCGGAACAATGAAAGCCGGAACAATGGCTACAATCAATTGTGAACAATTGTCGACGTGGGCACGTGCGAGAATAGCCGCCTGATAACATCAGTGCGCAGTAACCCTTACTTTGGAGTTTTGTTTTTTTAATGACCGTAATGTGCACGACTGTAATTCTAGGGTTTAGTTTTTGGGAGTAACATGGGCTGTTTTTATTTGCTTTTGAATATAATTTGCATTTTTTATTGGTGCACGTGGCACTATTCGAATATTCAATGTAAAGTATTCCATCTTCCAACAACAGTATTCCCGTAACGCCAAGAATGGGCATGTTTCGTGTTGACGTACTGACTTGACTTGTACGTACTCAGCGGCTGTTATAAATGCTCGATGGTGACAATAATCTGTACATCGGTCGATAGATTTTTTTTTATGAAAACGGGTTCCAAGAACATTAAAAAAAGTTGAAAGTCAGCCTCTCACTCCAGGGTCCTAGGTTTAAGTCCTGACGCGCATTAAACATCACTTGCTACATATCATCGCCATCAGCCAATTGCATTCTATTACTGGGCATAAGCTTCCCCTAAGGGGGTATGGCCATAATCCCCACGCTGGGCATGCATGCAACATCTCGCACTACCTACGCAGCTGCTCGTCGGCGGCTAGGGCCTTTAGTTGCCCCTTGGCAGACTGCACCATACCGCGATATGTCAACTCTTTTACGACCTTACCTGTTACCTTACCTTTTACGACACCCTATATCCTGATACGAGGTCGAGAAATGTATTCTTAATCCACCCGGACAATGACACCTGCTATAACGGTGAAAGAAATTATCGTGAGGAAACGTGCATAACGGAGAATTAAATAAAGGCGTAAATTCTCTAACATTCTCCCATGTCCAACAGTAGAACGTTAAAAAGGAGCGGAAATAGAACTTAAATACATTAAAATATTTTGAGATATTGTAGGAGATTGAAGCCTGATCAAAGCTTTGGCAATTTGTTTTAGGAATAGGCTGCAGACGGAAGTTGTATGCGCCAATTCTAAGATAAGAAGCGATGGCGACCTACGTCCATCAATTGACTAAAACTAGCTGGTTTTACAATTTAAGGAATCACAAATCAGTGACCGATCTTAAATCTTACGTTAGCTTACAGTAACGGACACACGCATACATTCGTAATATTGTCATGAAAATTATAATACTTTTATCTAAATTAGATTAACTAGCTCATTAGAACACTTTTTGTCCGTCGAAAAGAAACTACCACTGCTTCGGAAAATGCCTCGCTGTGGAGTAAAAGCGGCGAAAGAAACCCCGTAATACTCCATATCTGATTGTACAATATCAGTGACATGTTTCACCTTAACATTGTATCAACATTTAAATTATAAAAATAATTCCCCGTTCAAGCTACTCGTATAATTACCCTTGGTGCTCCGTGCCTGGTACTGGTTGGCACTATCTATTGACCGGTCCACGAGTCATTGCGTTCAGTCCAGCGTTGTATCAAATGACGATCACGCTTTGAATATCGAACGATGGCGTCACGTAAGGATGTCAAGGGTTAACATTTCAAGGGTTTCGGGTGATGTTATTCATCTTTAATTAGCTTAATCGTTACTATAAGTACTTGGTTTTAATTAGATAACGTCATCTTTTTCATAGGTTAAAGTAAAAAATCATAGGCTACAGTATCTGTATAAAAGTACATATGGGAAAGTATCTCAATATCTGGTCGATTACTTAAATGATTACTTTGCATTTGAATATTTAAATATTGTTGATTAGACAGCACATTGACGCCGACAAGTCTTTGAGTATTAGTAGTTAGATATACACTCCGTACAAAATCTTGCTGCTTTGAAATCCTTTAATCATGCAATCCTGCATTGGAATATATACAATATTAACTGGACTGAGAAATGTGAGCATTAAGAAAGCTATGAATTAATCATTAATTCAGACATCTATTCCTAAATTTACCTCGTATACGTATCTGGTGAACCGTGGAAGAGTACCTACTGCATTCCTCTGCCTACCTCTTCGAGGATTACAGTCGTGATGTTACGTTGTTACCTATAACTATCACACATGCAACTTATATATTTTACAAACGTTATCACGTTCAGTGCAAGATATTTTATCAGTAGGTGATTCTAAACTGAAATAAAACAATAATTTTTACTAATGCAGCTTAAAGTAGCTATTTAAAACACTGAAACGACATCGATTTCTGTGAGTTGAATAATATAAGCAGAGAAAAAAAAAATTACGCAATAGAATTTATGATAGAATACTGTTTATGAGGGTGCAATAGAAAAATAATCTACGACTGCGGCCATGAGGGTGAACGCTACTGGGGTAAGTTCGAGGCCAGTGCCGCCCTTATTAAAAAAGAATGCTGGAAACGCCTGGCACTGCTTGGCACCACGTATTGACCGGCCCGCTCATCGGCGATAGGTCACAGCGAAGGCGAGGCTGGCTTGGGAATCGTACCTTTACAAATTGTGAATTTTATTCACGTGGATTTGTTTGCTTGGATCATTGTTGCATACTCTTCATCTACCCTGACAGTAATCTGACGAAATTAATTATGGTCGAAGTTTTCAACAATGCATGCAAGACAAGGCATGCAAGTCGCCTAAAATTATACGGACACAATATCCATTGATCTATATCCAGCCACCTGGATTCCTCTAATAACTATCATTCTTATGCTGATATTATCATTCTATGTCAGCATTTAAACTTTTAAGAAATTACTCTCGCGGTGGTATTTTGCAGCTATTTGCTTACTTTGAAAAGTATTTTCAAATACTTAATCATTTTATTAAGTCACATGGCGTTCAAGCGTTTCCAATTTAATTGTATACTTAAACATTAATTTACGCTTCATCATTATCATCAGCCTATTCACGCCAACTGCTGGACATAAGCCTCTCCAATAGCACGCCACTGAGCTTGATCTTCAACTCTTAGAATCCAACAGCTGCATGCCACTGCGTGTAGCGTCTCTCCACCTAACTGGAGGACGCCATACGCTAAATTACGCTAATTTACGCTTCCATTATTGTAATTGATATTCTTATTGATAAGCGTATTCTAGAGCTTGTTAAATAAGACAGCGATATAATATATTACTATACTAAGACCATAGCCTGTTTCGCTGACCCAATGCCGAGAAATCATTTGAAATGGGTACATGTGTTATATGTAGTAAATGTAAAAGTAAATATAAATAATTTTATATAGGTCAATAGGTAGATCTACAAGTCTGTTAATATGACAATCAGAGCATACAGCAAAATTTAATTTGAACTCTCCGCGGTCAGCTCTACACGGTCAACTCTCCACGCCTCCATTGCACCTGGCATTTCATGTACAGAAAATAAACAATTTGATACTGAGACAGGATGATCAAAGTTATATAATAATAACCTTACACCTTTAACTTACAAGTTATTAAATAATACTTGTCGACCACTTAAGCTCAACGAAATTGCATTCCCAGATGGCGACCACGTCAACATAAAAATCAATCTTCATTTTCTCGGTAACCAATTACATGCGTCATTGTACCTACAGTCCAATTAAAAAGTGTACATTTATAACGCATTAGCGACGCATAATTGCTCCAACCTTGGCACAGGTATGGATATTGCATTATGATTTATGTAACTTCTTTGACTATCGTATGGCGTCAGTAATAGCCTGTACCGCATGGTCATACGGGCCATATGAATATGTCATTGACTGTACGAAAACCATTGGCAACGTAAGGTGATAAAAATAGTTAAACTTCAGTGAAAATGTAACGTAACATAACGCCTGTAAGATCAGAAGAGGTAGGCAGAGAAGTGCGTTACACTCCTACGTTTCAGTAGTTAGGTTTACGTCCCAATATGGAATAGATGATGAGCCTATTGGCTGGACCATATTTAGACTCCGAGCTACTACTAGGAAATCTCAGTTAGTAAATCCAATAGCGCTCGATCCGGGATTTGAACCTAGGACCTCTCGATCGAGAGTCAGGCTTGCAAATAGCACGACCAACGAGGCAGTCAAAATGCGTATTCGAAATAATTTTTAAGCGCTCGTAACCCTAATGAGGTTGAATATTTGACACGATATGTAAAGTTAAGTAACGTCTAAGCACGATGGTCTATAGGTGACCGCTAATGATACTCGTAGTTACGCAATGCGTCCTGATTGTTATCGTTAGAAAATCGTTAAACTTCATCGGAAGTCTCGGATCACTAATCTACATTGAAGTGGAAAACAGATATCCCCAGTTGTAAAAGAAATCAACGCTCAGTCATGTACAATTATTGTTACACTTAGCGAGTAGCGACAATAAAATAACACCGTAATGTACATAAAACTATAATACAACAGTTATAATACTGAACGATCTAGGCACTCGGTTAATAAACGTGACTCGTGTATCATATCCTTAAGGAAAACATCCTCATCTGTTAACAAGGCGGCGATATATAAAACTTACGTAACACCAATTTGCATGCGACTAAAAGACAACGGAGGCAAAAAAGTAACAAAGCGCGATCGTCAGTGATGTCAATCATTTCAGACCCCTGACCCTGCCCCGTGGTCAAGTTCGATTCTTAATTCATTTCTGATGACTCCGAGCCAAGGCCGGGCGAGATGACTAAGGCTGCCCGCTGACGGTGCGAGAGAGAAATCTATCTTCAAAGATATATTGACAGTTGACCAATGTAGTTTCAGTGCGAAATATTTTTTCATACTGCCACTAAAAGTTATGCTGGGCGCTAATTATCGATTTAGAAGAAATTAATAGGATAAGTGCTAATAATTTCTTTTTGTAAGAAGAAAAAATATTATAATATATTTACGGCATATAATTTATATGGGTGTTAACTAAACCATCAGAATGCATATTATTAAATATTGATAAATGTCTGTAGGCTGTTATTGATCATTAAATAGAAAGAAAAAGAGGAGCATATTAATCTTACGATCAAGTGAGATCTTAGCCTAAGCTAATAGTTATTAAAATAACATACATTCTCGTCTTTCACGATCATGGATACCTGATTTATTAATAACTGATAGAGTATGATTAAGTAAATAACGACAAGCACTGGTTTATTTCTTATAGGTGTCATCGTGGGCAGGCAGCCTTATATTTCATTTACATACAAACACATTGAATAATGACCGCTCATTGAATGAGGGGTCACTCTTTTTGTCACGACGGTGATTATTATAATTATTTGCTTATACACTTTACCGGTATGTTGCTATGCGTTGGTCTCTATTACTAAGTGATAAGGTCTATATTAGATTCGTTCGTATTCTCAAAGTTTTACTCTGACAGTAATTATTCCTTTAACATATTTGCGTTAGATATTTTAATTGTGCAACTCTATTCGAACGTTATAGGATTGAAAATCGAATAAATTTTACTAAGATAACTGTAAGTTGATGTATTTGTTTCTACTTTTGTTTACGGAATAGCGAACAATGGTGTGTTAAGGTTCACTTCTTATATACTAATAGGCTTTCAAAGATTTGTCAACCACAAACAGAGTAGATTTGGCCGCAGTAGCTGACCAAATGTTTTTAAGTTAAGTAATTATACGCAACCGCTTTTTTACTATTTTGAGTGCCTCGTTCGTGGGGTAGTTGATAGCGGGACTGCTGATCGACAGGTCCTGGGTTCTAACCGTATCGGGCACTACTGGATTATTCTAACTCGGAACTACACTCCTCCGCCTACCTCCCTGGGGATTAATGGCGTGATGTTACGTTTTACGTTCATTCAGGTCAAGAAAATTATAGAAACACAAACGGATCAAAAATATACAGCCTACATGTATATTACGACGTAATAAGGCATTACAATTTTTAACGCCACCAGATGCCACTTTTTTTCTCAAATGTAGTAAAATGATGCACTCGTGACAAATTGTTCTCACATTTGCGAGTATTAGAATTAAAACGAACACTCTGCAATTCGATATCGATGTTATCTTAAGATCTATCTGAATGACAATTGATAGTACAAGGACATTATCGAAGAGAATATGTCCTTGCGTCAAAAGATTAGATGTGTACGAGTCGTTTGACTCACAGCTATAATAGATGTTTACGTGAAATATCGAAATATTGTAGAAGTTTGTAAAATAAAATATTTATGTAGTAAAATAAACATCACATTTGAAACCAATCAGCACCATCACCAATTCTTATATCATTGTTCTGCTGGACGAGGGTCTCCTCTCAAAATAAGGAGTATTAAGGGATAGTCACAAAACTAACATACTCGTAGAGACATTATAACCCAACTATGGCGACTATCGTAATATGAAAAGTATTGTCAAACTTCTGATATACCATTGATTTACGATACTGAAAGTGTCTAAATCAACGGCGCTAACAGCACGAACAGATTACCGAGTCAGTTATTTCAATAACATATAATTAAATTTATTTACTAAGTAGTATTGAAAAATAAAATGTATAAGTATACACATATCTTAAATGTAACATTTGGAAAATTTGATGTTAATTAACTAAAACTCAAAAAAAAATGTAAAATAAAAAACATATACATATTTCTCTATGTTTCTGTAGGCTTGTGTTATATTTTAATAGTTTTGTATCTATCGTCACTCGATGCGTGTCTTCAGTAGAACAAGTCCCTTATATTGACTATTGCTGAGTGGGGTCATGTCATACGACTTGAATAGAATTATTAGCGTTAAAATTGTATTGTTAGAATTCGTTGCAAAGTAAATATTGTGACAAAAGTCCGTTGCGCTGTATTGAGTTGCTTAAAGGACAATTGGCCTGAATGGCTACAATAATAGACTACTTGAAAAAACATTGGCCTGACGAGATCAGACGATAGGCGTCGGTCGCCTCGGGTATCATGTATAAAGTTTTCTTTAAGCAATTTTAATTTTACACTACTTGGTGTAAATTGTTGCTAGTTACAATGGCTTTGTCAAAATTGAGTTAAAAAACTATCCGTATCCGTGCTTTGATATACTGTATCTAATTTATATGTGTCAGTCATACATGCTTAAAGAAATAGTAATATTTCTGCTGTTTATGTCGTCCTTGGAGTAGTGGTGTTCAATGTATGTAAATGCTCAGCGGGGGGTCGTTTGTTGGATTTATACAATAATCACAAATATTTGTTCTGAATTTTAGTTTTAAAAAATATTTTTTATTTATTTATATGTATATCTATATAGGTATACAGGTTACTAGTCGTTCAGTTACCGTAGCACAGGCCATGCATATTCAATGCGACGATGTCTATAGATATCGAAAAATATAAAGAATATAAAGAAAAAATATAACAGAATATAAAGTATTATCCTGCAACCATAGCAGTAACAAGTAAATACTTCTTATTTTGACCGTTTATCGGACACTAAAATACATCGTCAGATCTCATATCTGGGCTTAGATAAAAGCATATACTTATTCCCTCGCGTATTTTATCCTATACTTACACTATGTAATAATTTCATTCATCTCAATTCATCGATAGAATTTGATGTATGAATGTCATATTCAAGACATATGTATATCTTTCGAATGAAACATATATTAATACATTATCATACAATTTGCCTAATAACGATAAATTTTCTGACAGCAACTTGTATTAGTCCAGTCCTTCGAATTCTAATATCAAATTTGAATGTAGTGATGGGTGACCTCCAGCCCACATGGCGGTTGGCCCACGCCAGCCAGTCATTTGCGATTCGGGCCGCGTGCCCATTGTTCAACTTTTATTTGGATTCCCCGATGTTTCGACAGCTTGAGGGCTCGTCATACCGTAACCGCGCCAGTTTATTCAGACCTATGTCAGCTATAACTGAAACTCGTTAATCCTCCACAAAAAAACTCAACATAGTTCTAATTATAATGGAAGTTAAAAGTGGTCAGTCAAAACTTTCCCTAATGCTTGCAAAATTTTATGTCGTAATATTCGGTGTCTTGGCGTTCGATCAATTGAATTTATGTTTAGGGACATTTGTGCCAACAAATGTCACTTTCCTTGTTATGTGATCTGTTCAATGGGACTTTCTCGTGCATTCCTATGTTTTCACTGATGTATTGCAGACCTCGGCTGACGGAATTAAGCACCAAGAGACTAAAAGCACTTCTCCTTTTACCTGCATACTAGTCAAAAAATCGTTTAATCATATATTATTAACTAATTGAAAAAGTAGCCTAATAACTTAATGTTATTAGGCTACTTAACATAAAGGTAAGGTACTCGTAAGTGCAATCGATTTCTAACAAAAGGTTTCTTTGAAGGATACTTCTCTAAAAAGTGAAATGACTCGCATGAAAATTTCTTCCTATTTCACATAAAATCATAGGTAAGTGTTTTGTAAACTTATTTCTTATTGTTTTAACTCTTCTCATTTTGAATAACGACCGGTGTCCTATAACGGAATTGTAAAAGGCTTGATAAATAGATTTTGGTTCTTGATACCTATATTTATAAATGAAAGTATTAATGGAAGGAATCAGAGCGGTCATCAATGCTTAAATGTGTACATTTTTTTTTCATAATTGTTACATAATATTTAGATGAATTCAATTACGTAGTGATCATGAAACTGATGTAATTATAGTGATAGTATTTCGTGCCAATTTTCAATTACAGCACCTAACTCTCATGCAAATCATCTTCACTTCTTTGCCTATTAAAGCTCTGCTCGATTAGATCAGTATATGCAGGAAGCTCTGTCAGAATTCGAATAAATATATTTGCGGACTGAAATGACTTTAACATCGAGCATAGTTAAGGAACATCTTTCCATATTACCTGCACTACCAAAATATACTTCTATACAGTATTTGTATAGAAATATATTTCGGTTGAAAAGCAATGCATAAATATATACTATGTCATGGCATTAAAATGACATACAACAAAAACATGTTATTATTATTGAATATTCTTACAAAAAGAGTAATAATAAAGAGTCTGCTTTTTCCATTGCAATTGAAGTATTGAAAATAAACTCATTTGGTAATGACAAGTTTCGAGGTTCGTGTCAAACAATAGTGGTATAGCGAACCACTTTCGCGGTTCGGCCAAATGTTGTCGGCGTATTCGCGTGTGCTCGGATACAAATCTATGGAGCGGATTTTCACTTAAAATTATTTTTAGCGTAAACTGTGATGAAGCCAATGACCATGTGCGGAGATGTCTTCGTAGTAAACTTAATTGATTTATTTCTGAAGGAGTATAAATATGTGAATAGGAAAAATATGCAAACAAAATAAATATAATTTTGATGAGCAGAATACTCTTTATTATTTACATAGCATAGAAGATAGTATATACACACTAATGCAAGACACAGAAATTACACAGTTATTAGATTATCTAAATAGATTATCCTTGAGATTGTTAATAGACATACAAAGCAACCCATGAGAACATTGAAATTTAACCTTTATGTAAACCGACACATTAACGATTGGAGAATAAAGTAATAAATTTAAAAACAAATAATTTTAATTTCAATTTACAGGTAATGCGGCTCTATCGAATCTTAGTCTTTTAAAACCAATTACCCTCGGACACTGAATATGCGTTGTGCTTTGTCAATAGAGTTATCAGGCAGGTGCTGACCTTGAAAGCAACCCATGCGATGCTATACCTTTAAGACGTAGTGACTCCCTAGTATTCTATCTTAATCAACCATCTATTTGATATCATTCTTATTTTGCACCTTATCTGCGAAAGGTTACAAGCAGAAGCTGGATGCGTCTAACTGTAGAAAGGGCGCGATGTCGCGCTCTAGGGAACGCCTATGTGAACTGAACTGAACTATTGGAACTGAGATTAGCTGATGATAATAATTATAATAAAATCAGTTCATTGTCTTATTACACTAATAATAACATCCAGAATCTTACTCATACTATTATATTAAAGACAAAAGGAGGCGGCTCAGCTCGTGCTGACTGGGACATTGGTTCCGAGCAGCGCTGGCTCTCAGCCTCTCCTAGCCATCTAAGCTGTTATGCGGAAGGTTTATAGCGGTGCCCTACCAAGCGACGAGTAACGTTGATGATAATGAAGATGAACTAGATGAGAGAAATCTTATCTAGACATCTTTACATCCCGTGGTCTTCTGATACAAAAAAGTTTATATCAGAAATGTTGACCAAGCTTGTCCATGTCTCTGGGGACCAAAGAGCTGGCAATTATCCCGCTCAGAGGCTTAGCCTTTTAATTCGGCGAGGTAATGCTGCTAGTGTTTTGGGAACCATGCCTAACAAGGACATTTTAGATGAAGTTTATTTTTTATAAGTTT
>DWDV01002950.1:0-11043 GCA_018245615.1 Mimoniades ocyalus | reverse complement strand
TATATATTGTGGTTTTGCTAGATTACAGTTTCATTAAAACGGCCCATGCAATTACCAAGGGATAAACAGTCTATTGCATCTATATAAGAAAACGTTATCATTTTTCGTTTTCGTTTTCATTTCATACCTTTAGTTTTAATAAAAAGTCAAATGTTTATCCCGTTAAGTCCTATTTGCATGTGAACGTGGTGCGAAGGTGAAAACACTTTAATATAGAGGTAACTGTGATATTGGCATTCATTATTTGACAATGACACATTCACAGTCGCCTTGGCTGCGCTCCAACCCCTATATATTGCTCCAAGACCCATATATTGCAGGCCCCGATTTATTAGGTTTAACGACGTCAGAATGACCTATCAGCTCCAAATGGTTATACCTCTGCGAAGGTTGTTTTTGACTTCAGATGTTTCAATCGCGATCTTTAGTTTGGAATAGATCACTATCTCCAATTTTCATTTATTAATAAAATATGTCTGTAAATTTATTTATTCTTGCACCATTCAATTATTTGTAATATTCTATTTGGTTCAATTTAAACCGACTTTAAGTTCAATTTAAACCGACATATTTATATGGATGAGTTTCACACAGGTACAGCTGAGGCTGAAATGACTTTTCTGTTATTTACATATTTTCGAATGCAAAGGTAATTCAAATATATTTTCATAAAGTTTCAATGATATTTTACAAAAAAAAATACTTTAAATCGTCTGGTTACGTACCCATCGTCGACAAATGTTAAATTTCACGAAGATTATAACAACGCCGATGTAAACTTAGTTTGTTCTCGTATTAATGTGGAATGCTGACCCACTCAAAATCTCGCCACACACAATCATTAAGGAGCCGTTGCTTGCTTATTGCACCCATTAGACGAATAAAACAATCGTTAAACTGGACCTTGACCGAAACAAAACCAATTATGTTTTCTGTAAATCACTCCGCGTGGGCCCAGCGGCCGCCCCGCTTGTTTTGTAAGTATGACGTTCTCGGAACACAGTCTGAACAAAACTCTATGTTCTAAATAGAAACGTTCATAATGCTTTGGCAATAACGAGAGGTTTTATTTATTTTTTCAATTGCTCTCGCCGAATGCCACGAAAAGCGAGACCTGCTCCATACAAATTGACTTTTCTGTAATATTGTTACAGAATTGTATCTACAAAAACAATTATCTACATACATTTAAAGGGTTGAAAATATGGAGCATTCTTTAGTTATGTAAAATATTAGTATACATACATACGAGTAGCTATATATATTTCGTGATAAAAATAAATATCGTTTTCATATTACCCACAGAATTATAGGGCTAAAGATGACTGAATTGCGGTGAAATTTATCAATTCAAGGGAAACTCGGTTCGATAAATGTAACAGAACCATACATTATGAAGCACAAGGCACACATTAACTTATCACATATATTTATCGACGCTAAAAGTTTTCATAAATAAAATTATAGTGTTAATGAAGCTTATTAACGTAACTTATTATATAATTGACACATCATATTAATACGGAACACCACTTATTAATTATCTGGCGAAGCCATTCATCGTGCCTTTATTTTTGACTTACGACTTTTTTAAAGCAAAAATGTGTCGCCTTTAACGTGTATGAACATTTCGTGGCCCGCCAGTCGTACTTTTGTTCTGTTCGTGAGTCCTGCCTCGTACCATTTATGTGCCATCGATATTATATTTCGGTATCGACCTTTACCATTTTCTTGACTTTCCTTTCAAAGAATTACTTTTCGGTTTCCCGTTATTGACATTGCCGTTGAAAGCTTACAAGTGAAATATGTAAAGAAATTAATTTCAACATTCGATGTTTTGTTTCTATTCGCGAGGAAAATTATGTTTTTTTCACGAAACGTATGTCATAAACATTGATGTAGGTAGTTGGAATAGACAATAGAACTTTAGCTATGTAAACACACATAATGTGTAGGTTACAAAAGTCACTTCGCTTTGAATAATTGGACTGTATGTGACTTACATGTACGTACTCGTATGTGTCGAGTTGACACAAATAATCCATGTTTAAGAAGATTTTTGGATACAATTTCCGGCGGAAATACATTTTGAGCGACATAAACCTTTGCTAGCAGACTATATGTGCGAAATCGAAGGTATTTTAATAAGGTCGTTACTTTATTCGAAACTTATACGTGTATAAAAAAACCTACAAAGATGATTGCCCTGTATATTTATAGAAAATACCCTTAAGTCTTAAGGACAATTGAATATTGCTAGAGATCCATTTTCTACGGGTGGAAATTAATTTCTTTACATATGTATTAAGAAAACGCTTACACGAGGAACTTTGTAGAATCTCAATGACATGATATATAAAACCTTAAAATCAAGCTAATATTTCCAAGCACCATGATAAAACTTCTCGGGGGCTTGTACTAGTATAAACATTTATATTGTTTTACGACACGACTTATAAAGAACTTGTAGATTGAAATAATGTCTTCATAAAGTAGACCTTAGGTAATAAAGACGACCTCTAGAATAAATAAATTCTTTACTTATTACAGTCGTATAAGATTTACTTTCTGTACGCTGTAGTTGTTGCTGGGATTTACGTCAGATGAATAATGAAAGACAGAATTTCTTTTTCAATGTTGTATTTTTGTAATAAGGAATCCAGTCGTCTTTGATTTACCTGAATAAAAATAATATTTTTATAATTGATGATAAAAATTTTAGTAGAACATGCATGCCCATAATAATAAAAAGAAGTGTTTTGATATGCTATTCAAAAATATTTAATAATAGTAATGTAAAATATGTTTAATCCGGAAGAGTTTAGTACACTCCCACGTTTCACCAATTACGTTTACATCCTACTAGGAATAAAGAATCAACTTCATTACTCCTTAATAATATTATTACGAAGAAAACTTTATCACTGAGCGTGCTGCAGGGCCGATGTGACGATATGTATTGAGCGGAATATTTCAAATGTATCCCGTGAAACTTGCAGATCAATACTCAAAATCCTTATCAACGTAAAGGGCGACCCAAAACCAACAGGGAGAAAATTTCTGTTAAAAAAGGTTCACCTAACTGGAAGCCGATAGTTACATTTTGAATTCCCATTGTAAGAGAGACATGTTGATATGTTTTGACGTGGCGTATTCCATACCCTTTTTTGTCGGCATCGCTAAGCCGCCGGCATATTTCAATGATGTGCGCCTGTTGCCCCCCTTTTAAAAGGGTAAGCCCACGCACGACTTTGTTTGTATGTTGAAATTTATACGTGGGATAGTCGTTTTATTACGATGCTTGTTAAGCAACGTTGGTCCTTGGCTTCCATGTATTTACGTCCCGCGACTCACGCGGGCAGTGCCTCGGGGCTACGAGTAAACTAGAACACTTTCCACTAAAATCATTTTATAACTAGCCAATACCTGCGATATAATCTGCTTTTATTATGACATTAACAATATATTTTTTGTATAAATAGGAAAACTTAAAACTAATTTATGATAAAGATACTTTGCTAATTGTAAAAATTGTAGTTTCTTAAAAACTTTAATGACTACATTAAATTAAGATATTGTATTTTATTTCAAATATAATTACCAAGTGTCTTAGAAAGAAAAATAAATTGATTGAAATCTATCTAGTAGCTTTCCCGTGGTGCGCGCACAACGGCAGACCTCAATCATTTAAGTTATTTATGTATAGAAGATAAGGGTAATTATTCAGCGGAAGTAACTAAATCGTCCTTATTTCGTCTATGCGAAGACGACAGTCATCAAGCAATAATGCTTTTGAAACCTTCTAAAACATTATAAATATAATCTTTGAAATTCTATATTTTCTGCTTAAATATGTATAAAGCAATTTACAGATTTTGAATTCAACATAATGTATTTGTAAATGTGTAGCGCTACTTATTTTATAAGTCGTTCAAAACCATTTAACTCCGAGCCCTGAAGCATACTCCGCAACGCTACTCCAGTTTCAATTGGTAGAAATATTAATTTACACCGGTTGCATGTCGTATGATATTTATATTTTAAAATGCTATAGTATACATTAGAACTAAAATATTGAGCAAACATTTTTCATAGCTGAGACACTAAGAAGACAGATAACATCCTCACATCATCGCGGCGCTAGAAATATGTTGTTCCTATGAAAGTACCGTAATGTGTTACTAATAACTACGCGTGGAACGTCGGTGTTTCTAGAAACTAGTTGCGGCAACATTTTTCACCATCGTTACAGAAGACGAAAGCAAGTGACAAGATGACACATTTGAGCTCACGTTCTCATTTGTACCTAATATTGGGTTTTCTGACTTGAAATTTCCAGTAGTAACACGAAGTCTGGATTTATTTTCGGTACACGGCAATACGCTTACCTCCTTTATGATCGGAGGTGCTTATGTTGTAACTAGTGAACAATAGGACTATTACATTCCTCTGGGTACCGCTTCGGACGTTATTTAATGTTATGTATCAGGTGACATTTAAATCAACGTTAGACATGTGTTTAATAATTTATATAATGATATGAATAGATTTTAAAATATTTGCATAAACTAACTACGAACTAAAGTTGTAGAAACACTAGTAATTCGCTACATTATCGTAGCTAACGTAGCGTTATGGCACTGTTTCTTAAATAGCAAATAATTATTCTAAATATTAAGATAATTTGACAAAATTTGACGACGTTACAGCGAAATTTTTATAATATACCAAGATAAGAAAAAAATTGTAATACACTGCCCATATGTAGAGTCCTTTTGTTAATGCTAAATAATTTCACACAGTATTCAACCCCTGTTTGTTCACACATTCGGTCTCGCGGGCACAGAATTACCCTCACGTGTTTTCATGTAAACGACGGTCTGCGGTAACATTTGAGGCGCTTCCAGCAAACACAAATATATCATCACTGGGAGAGTGTCGAAAGGATTTGTGAGTCTGTAAACGTTTGTTGAAATGCGAAAAAATATTACGATATTAATATGTTATGTTATTTTCAATGTTGTAATGATATGATAAGTTACTGATTAATGTAGAATAAGCAATTAAAGATACGCGTTCGCAAGGAGCAATAAACTATGTTTCATATTATTATAATTGCGTGGTATTAGAAAAATATCCATATAAATGTTATATAGCAGAATGGCACTATCATTCCACTGAGTGTTTTTTTGTCCATAATTGCCACGCTGGACATGCGGGCTGCGGACCTCAGAGTACAGCTCGCATCGCCTACGCTGCTTCCCGTCGGCGGCCAGAGCATTAGCTGTGCATAGACACACCGCGTCATACCGCGATTTATCCGAGCTGCAAAATTCATCCGATTTCAAAGGTACGATGGGACTAAATATGTAATTTGAACTATCTATTTTTACAAACTTTATCATTCTCCTTCAAAGTACGTACGTCTTGTTTTTTTAGAAAATACAAACATCGCTTAGCTTTGATACTGATGAAAAATGTAATGGAAAATAAAATGTATAAGCAGAATATATTCCGAAATTGTGCAGAATATTTTAGACCTTTACTTTATACCTAACCTTTGCGTTATACTTTTAACCCAGCGTACTCAGCTTTTTACAAATACACAAGAGCGTAAGATCTGCGGCAGCAAGTTTTAGAACATGTTACAACTTAGCTGAATCTCGTTTCTCTAAACTATTTATTATATATATACATATACAACACATAATAGTTTTTATACAGGTCAGTCCAGAACATTTGTACAAAAAATGTGTCACGAAATGGGGAATAATTACGCAAGAGCAATGTGACTCAAGGACAAAGAGGGAAGTTGATAGGTATGTACCTACTAACAGCGGTTCGCTCGTTCGGGCGACTGAAGCTATACCAACTCAATTTGTTGGATTTAGCGAAAAAATCTGATTGAGCTTAAAAAAACACATCACTCCTAAACCCATATATTTATATCTTTAAATACTGTCCTGCCTCGGTGGTCGTGTTGGTTGCAAGTGCGACTGCCGATCGGGAGGTCCTGGGTTCAATTCCAGTGTCGGGCACTACTAAGTTTTTCTAATTTAGATTTTCTAGTGGTAGCTCGGAGTCTGGATATGTGCCCGGTGTATGGCAATAGGCTCACCACCCATTCCATACTGGGACGTAAACGTAACTGGTGAAACGTGGGAGTGTTCTATATTCCTCTTCCTACCTCTATGGGCATTACAGGCGTGAGTTACCTACGTAATATTTTTAAAATGTTTGTGCACTGAACAAGATGAAAAATATTTTTACTTAGGAACATAATATTTTATATTTCCCGCCAATAAGAATTTTATATGCTGGTAATGTTAACTTCAATATAATTTCACATAATCTTTGTCTACAAATTGCAACCATATTTATTGTAATGAGCATGTGAAATGTTTATTAGAAATACCTGTAACGTTATTTAGTTCATATATATTTCATATTATATAAACAAAGAAGTGATCTCTTTATGGAATTGGTTTACTATGTTTATAATAAAAATACCAAATAATCATTGTAGCACTTGTTTTGTGAAAAAGTTAAATTTGTTATACGTACGTAAAATTAAACAAAACATGCTTGTATCCAACTGTGTTTACTAAAAATGCATAGAATACTGCCTGTCTTACTTCACGTAATGATCTTACGTTAGTATTGTCGCTTAATCAGTTGAACATTGATTACTAAATAAATTTAATACCAATTTTATATTGTAAGTCACCCTAAATTTGTTATACAAGCTATTAAATATTGAGACAGTTTTCATTTGTCGCTGTTACAATATACTCGTACTGTTAATTGGAAGTACCGCACCAAGAACTCTTAATTGAACGGTAGCCGCTACTTATGCTGCTCGCTAGTTTCCTCCAAAAAGCGAAGTTTTAATTGACAGAGCAAAACGTTTAGCGCTATACTGCTGTTAGAATTCTGTTACTTACAATATTAGTAAAACATTATAATAAAAAAATGTTCTAAATTATCTCATAATCCTGAATGCCTTCGTGACTAAGATTTTTAAGCAAGCAAAACAGTGACAAAACAATCGGGCATATGTAATTCAAATACAATATAAGACTTGTCTGATATACTAATTATGTTATACGTAATTTACCTTATACACAAAAGGTAAGTAAACATAATATAGTCAAATGGTTCACACCTTCCGGCCTACTAGTTATTAACCTAGCCGCTGGAATTTAGTGAACAATCCGATCATTCGGATGACAGCATCCGAGATAAAACACTCAACGCACAACATGCAAATAATTTGGAAAAATCGGATTTATTGTGGACTTGTGATTCTGTTACAATGTGTTCAGAATTTTCTACGATTCCAGCAACATTTGTCATACGCTTGTGATAAATATTTTAAAGTTCATGGCGATAATTAATATCATTAAACTAATACCTAGTGGCTACAATTTTGTTATTAATTAACGTGACTGGTGAAACATGGGAGTGTACTACACTCCTCTGCCTATCTCTTCGAGGGTTACAAGCGTGATGTTACGTTTTTATCCGTTGATATTATTTACAAATTAAACAACCATTATTGTATTTCGTATTTGTTGTGACACCGGAAGCGACATAAGAGACATATATGAAATTTGATATTTACGATCTATTAGAGATGTACTCGTATCAAGGAGGCTTTATATAACAAAGCAAATATAATATTAACAGGGCAATTACAATTATACAGTATGAAAAATATTACATTATAACGTAAATAAGCAAAAGGTGAAATTAAGAATAATAATAAAGAGTTTTTTTTGATACGAGCACTTCATTTATATAATCATATTTAATCATCTGTTTGTTTATTTCATATTAATACTAACGTCAACGTCAAGAAGTCATTAACGTGACATAAAATAATGTGTGTATATGTATATGTGTAAGTATATAAGTAGGTATATATCTTATATTTTTATTGGAGTTAGGTGAGCGCCTACCACACACTCTCACTATCACCCAAGGTTGACTGCGAGAGAATGCCATTAGGCACTAAATACGCCCATAGTTTTAAGGAAGAATCAATAAATAAAATAAAATCTTTGCGATGATTCAATAAATGAGTCTCAAGAATATCATGTAACAGTACCTTTTCGTGTCAGGGCGCAGTACGCTACGCTGTGCGATACCCTACCCGCATACTCAGCGTGGGAATTATGGGCATAACCCCTCAGGGGAAGCGGACTGCAATAGCCTGATGATGATGATTATGATGCTAATGATGATGGATGCCTTACATTTTCTCAAGTTAGTTAATAAAAAAAAATACAAAGTCACTTAAGTAATACTTTTATAAACTTACAAGTACATCAACACTTCCGATACCGCTACTGTTCACTGTAGTTATTACTGTAATACATTTTTACAAAATACACGGTTTTGAAGAGAAAATATTATATACATGAAGACTGAATAGTTGAAATATAACTCCAAATTAATACATCCATCGCCATCGATATAACTTTACATTAACATCATTTTTACGAGTAGTTCTTCGAAGCCCACATTTTGCTTAGTCGAACTTTAAATAAACATGACGTCGGCGAGTTCAAGTACAAAGTCAAATTTCATGTGGATTTTACATGACGTTCGTGAATTTTTTCCAGCAAACATCTCTTTCAAAACGAAACCAAACCAACAGAAATACTTCTCTTAGAAGTAGACACACATTCCTCGACACATAACACGAGTCAATCAAAATTTTCTCGTTATAAATACCGACAGCATAAAAATTGAAATTGGATTTCTGGTATCTGAATTCGTATCCATCCGCACGATTCGCGTCGAACTTTTTCTCTCCTATTATTTTCATTAACAAGCTCGCGCGTGACCAAAATAAAGTGGCCTTTGACGGTGCCCACGGCTTTTGACTGATTTTTCCGACCGTACGCTGCGGAGGAATCAACGAAGCGGATTTTCACAGCAATCTTCCTTATTAAATTTACCAACGGAAATTCTTTGACAGAGATAGACAGTCACCACTACGGCTCCACATTGAAATGCTTTTATGAATTTCCGGAACGCTTAACTCATGAATAATACACCATGCACTAACAATTATGTGTTTACGGCTGCAACGAATGTCGTCGCGAGCGTAAATTCATTCTTTCGCAATAAATCCCACTCCACACAGTTGTATCGTAACAATGTAGCGTCAGTAATAATGTTCAGTGTTTCACTCAACTGTTATATGGTATCGTTATGGTATTATAATTTACGTTACGGTATTATAATTTAATTGTTGTTATACAATTTACTACGGCAAAATTTTTAAAAACCAAATCAACACATTTATTTGTGAAATCGGATAACTAAGTTGATATTATATTGAAAACGTAATATCACGCTTGTAATCCCCGAAAAGGAACATAAAAGAGTGTAGTAATCCCACGTTTTACCAGTTACGTTTACTTCCCACTGTGGAATAGGGGGTGAACGTATTGCCATACGTCGGGCACATATCCAGAGTCCGAGCCGCTACTGGAAATGTCAAGTAAGTAAAATCCATTAGTATCCGGCCCGATATCGAACCTAGAACCTATCGATCGGCAGTCGCGCTTGCAATCACCACGACCAACGAGGCAGCCAATCTTATATAAAAAATATCTTCTATTTTATATTGAAGATACATGAAATGCGCTTTTACAAAGCGTGTACAACTATTAAATAATTGTTAGTTTTATTTTAAAAAATCCAAATTCACTAAGCAAACTCAATGTTGTGTTTGGGTTATAGGAGCAAATTCCACTTAAAGTTCCCAGTCGTTGGCATGGTGCATATACGATTTCTATAAATAAATATCATCAGCTCTTGTCATACCTTTGGCTTGGTATGTACGTACTTGTAGGAAATTCTTAAGAGTTCATCTATGCCTTTAAGGTTGTATGTACTCGATTCAGACGGTTATGATAGTATAAATAATCAGAATTGTATCAAAGTGCACTGATAGATGATTTTCCAGATCCAATAAACGGCAGAAGATATGACGGACACCAAATTGAGGTGGACATTATAGCCTTGAAATAGAAATATGTCTAACATTAAAGTCTGTCTATTAAGAGCCTGATTGATATACTGGGTGAAAGCGCGGCTGCCGAGCGAGAGGTCATGGATTCGGCCTTCAGATCTAGCATCAAATAATATTGGATTCTCTGTCTTGAAATTCTCAGTAGTAGGACGAAGTCTCAGTTTATACTCGAAGTAATAGGCTAACCATCTATTTAATGAGACGTATAAACCCTTCTCTTATATGACCTCCCCTTAAGTGAAACACAATTTGTGATGTTATGTCATTAAAATGGACAAAGTATGTATAAAAAAATACTTTGGATTGATTTGGATGGATTTACCATAAGATATCAGCATTGAAAAGAGCTTTACATATAAATATAATGAGAGGCAACACAAACAGTAAGTCCCTACGGAAAATATTCATACTTTTCCGGTCTAATGAGGCTAAGACAAGAATTCAACTTCAGCGTCATGTTTCCAACATTCATAACTTTACAGCCATGCACCATCAGATATTTTTTCAATTGCTTATACATTTTTATAAATATTTTTTTTTAAGCGAGAAAATAATATGTGTGGTTATTCTAATCTGACATACTCATATTCGAAATGTTAAATACCAACTTGTAAATCTTGCCAAAAATTCTGCTACTAAAGTTAATAACTGGATCTCACATCCATATTACAGCAAAGCCCTGTTAATAACACAGAAATTTCTTCAAAGAAAATCGTGTTGTGAAAACGAGATCGGAACCGGAATATTCCTAGCTTTGTGAGAAACCAAGCTGAGAATATTTCGCCCGAATGTATCAGGGCCAACTTTACCTAACATCGAACTAGAGTCAGTCCCAGCGGGGCACTTCGTCTTTATTCCTTGCATCAAAACACCACAAAAACTGATATTCGTTGCTATTTACAGCTTCTGGGTTTTTTGCGCGCAAGACTTTCAGATCCCTGTCATAAATTTTTGTCCGTAAGTTTCCGTAAAAACTCGTGCCAATAACGTTTACC
>DWDV01002949.1:0-11045 GCA_018245615.1 Mimoniades ocyalus | reverse complement strand
TTTCACCAGATAGGTACGTTTACGTCCCATTATGAAATAGGTGGTGAGCCTACTGTCACATATCGGGCACATTTCCAGCCTCCGAGCCACTACTATAAAATCTAAATCATAAAAATTCAGTAGAGCCCGATCCGGAATTCGAAGCCAGGACTTCTCGATCGGCAGTTGCGCTTGCAACCAAGACGACCAATGAGTGATGATGAGTGATGAATACATAAAAGGTACATCAGGTGGAGATATTAGGCAGTCAACACTCTCTGCCTACAGCTTTAGGAGCGCTACGTGAGGATGTAACAATAACTTATTCTAAAGATGTCACAGTAGAGAGTTTAAAAATATATTATAAGATAGCAATGACTCGTCCAGCAGCAGTGGACGCGGGATTAACAAGGTGACGCAATACTCATTGTGCAAACTTCGGCGACGTCTCTCAGTTCGTTCTTACCCATCCCTTTATTTACAATAATTGCCGTTGTATGAACAACATTTGTTGACAAGGAGACGTGAAAATAAAGTTCCGCGCTTCGTTTGTCTCGCAACGACATTAATACGTTATATGCCTACAAGTATAATAAACAAAGTAAGTCAACGTTCGCCTTCGTCTCAATATTTTTACAAGGCTGTAATGAATATTTTCCCGCCTCGTAGGTCGAATGGTTGAAAGCGCGACTACTGTTAGAGAAGTCCTAAGTTCTATCCGCGGGTCGAGAATAATTTATTAATTTTAAATTCCCGGTTGTAGCTCAGATTTGTACTTGGTCTATGGTTCATACCATATATCATTCAATAGATTCAACTACTGCAGTAGGACATATGTACAACTAGTGAAATGTCAGAGTGTACAACACTCCTCTGCCGACCCTTTCGAGGAAATATAGGCGTGATGTTATAGCCTATTGCACTCCGCTATTGGACATACGTTTCCCCCTGAGAGAATCCCCAAACTGGGCATGCAGGTGGGGTATCACAGAGCACAGCTTCTCTCATTATAGGCATGATGTTCTGTAATGAATATCTGACAACTATCAATTATCGTACTGATCACCAGGCAGGAGACGAGTTCCACACCCATGTTGCTTGTTCGGTTATATTCGGTTCGGTTCCGTTATATATTATTATTATTATTGATATTTACTATGAAAGTTACTGAAACAGTATTGTTTTGCATTTAGCTTACAATGAGTTGTACTAAAATAGTAAATATTACTTTCACTTTGTTTATTAATTTTTTTTGTATTTAGATCATTCTAGCAATTTTATCTGCATTATAAAAAAAATTTTTTTTTACAAAATGTTAAGTCGATTATATTACAACAATCATTATATTAATATGTATTTTATCCCAAAAATCTTTTTTATGATTCATCATCTTCATCTATGTTTAAGCTTTAGGTACCTACATTTCTTATATTAATTTCATCACGTTAAAATATTAAGTGTGTGTGTTAAGTGATGCAACATGCACTAGAATTACAAGAAAATCATTACCGGCGAATGATACGCTGTAAGCCCGTATACGACAGGAACACGAGGACGTTGACCGGTACAACATTTTCCTGTACATCAAATGCGTACCACGCCTAGCTAGGTCAAGCCGGGCTTCTGAGGGAACTCAAATGACCGATAATTGAATTATTTTCATTATTACAAGTAGACAAGGGCAGTATTATTGCCAATATCGAAACAGAGCTTTCTTTGAACTTTTCTGAAGAACCCTATGTTATAGCGCGCCGGAAATACTTTGCATTCCACATTTAGAGTTTTCAATAAGAAGTTAATATACAGAGTTCTGTGTGTGGGCACATAAAATTTACGTGTATCCAGCTATTTTCTTCAGAACTCATCCAAAAAATTATTACATACAAGTTGTAGCTGTTTCCTTTACATTGGTACATTCATCAGGAAGGCTTCCTTGAACCGGCACAGAGGTAGGTTGACCGTATTACCTTCAATTCTAAACGCGACCTATCTTACTTAAATACGGAACCATTTATCCCCGACAGCTAGACCTGTATATAAGATTATGGGTTTCACTCTCCAGGAATATTAGAAGCGTGGAAAGAACTTTCTTCTATTTAACTTTTCTTTTCTTTTATGAATAATATAAAATAGTACTTGAAAATTTTTGTTGCTACTATAATACATATACATATGTGTCGTACGCCCAACTAGAAATTATATCTGAAATTCCTCGAATGACAATCATACATCCTCAATTTTGGAATATATATTGGAATACATATCTCTGTTATTAAATTTCTTACATATAAACATTAAAATTACATTTTGGCTAATTCACAAACGTCCGCAATGCGTAGGTACTGCGTCTAACTATACGCCCAAATTTGAAGAAAAAACAATTCACCGTATTTCTGAAAGCACAAATATTTGCGCTATTTTTTTCGAAATACATACACATACATATATAAATGTCTCTGCCCCTCCATGGTGCTACTCGTCTAGCCGCATTTCCTCGGTATAATGTATTCTCAGTACCACTACCTTTTCAGTCATGATGGCTTGGTACTTTTTATATCTTTTCACTGCTGCACGGCACTCTCTCTCTCTCTTACTTATGTCCCTAATTGACTGTTAGAAATAGATCAGCACCAAATGCATTACATAACGTGAGGCGGATGGCTCCAAATTATCAAACACATTTAGGTATACATATCCAAGTTCCCTAATAAGACAAGACAAATTTATTTAAATATAAAAAAGAATTTTAGAATAACATTTGAATAAAATAGGTACCACATGAAATTAAGCAAAGTTGAATAAACCGACTTTTCATGCGTGAAATTAGTCTAGAAATTCAAATACACGGCCGCTGGCAAATCGACATTTGCTTTGCTTTGTCTCAGGTAGATCTTTAGCTATAATTGTTTAGATATATTCGTCTTACACTTTGGATTTCATCAAAAAATCACATGTACATATATTTGTAAGAAATATGTGCCAAAAGAATTTTAGTTTCATGTACCGTAAATTTAAATGTTATTACTGTACCTACATATTCCTCTCAATGTTTATTTTATTTTAATTCTTTTTTCCCCGTTGTTGAAATTATTTCATACATATCCACTTCATTAATATTACGTTTGAATAACGGCATTTCATTCATTATTCAAGTGAAATAACTTACGACCAATTATGTGGAAATTAGGTATTGTACATCAGAGGTGATAATTTTCATTGTGTCGTATGCGTAAAACAATCGGTCGTCTTAAATTTACAAAGCTAAAAACCGGAAGAGGATTTTCGAATTCACAAATCCCTTTGCTATGTAAACAAAATGTTTGAAAGTTAGATAGAATTAGGATAATTTATTGCTACTGTACGAAAATCGACTATAGATAAGCAGAGAGATTGTGACCTAGAAATGCGTACGATTCGAATCCCGCCCAGACGTCCTCAGTCGCTTGAGCTACGAGGTGTTCCCCGCCATACTCTGCCTCAGTGTTTATGGCCAACGCGACGCCATCAGCTGTGTGTGGTGTAATCACCGTCAGTTAGCACTTAAATCAACTCCCAACTACTCGCTATTGACACCAATATCGTTAACTGAGAAAATAAAATTAACTACTCGTACATGAAATCTTTTTACGAGCTTCCGTAAAACATTAATCCAACGCAACTATTGCGACCAGAAGACCTGAATGGAGAATTACGCTAAGTTCCACAAATAGCGCTCCTGAATGCAGATGAGCCCTGTCTAATCTAAAGTTGGCGCTTGTGACGACGCTAGAAATAACAGCAATGCTTGTAGAAATGTCGATGTCCAATCTTTTAGTGCCGCTGGCCGGCTGCGTTACATCAACCTCAACTATTGATCGGTCGGTTCGGTAACGATCACATCGTAACCGACTAAGCGTACCAACCTACAGCACTCCAGTAAGGTTTCTAAATGTAATAAAACATTCGGTTGCGCGATAAAACCCAGCTGTTTGAGAGATGGCACGTAAAAAATGTATACACTTTATAAAGTTGTTTACAAACATTCGGCCAGCAGTTTCACGAGCGTCTGGAGTTCAGCGCTTCTCAAACAATTATGAGACCTTTGACTTCGCACTTCGCCCGCACTGCGATCTGTACAAACAAGGCGATCGAGATCTTTACGGATCGCCAATTTGTTTGCCGAGACCGATTCACTCGGATCGAGATTAAATAATAATCGATTGTTAATTTTTTGCACTGGAGGTGTCAAAAGTTTTTGCTGCACCGTCATTATGACGGCTCCAAATTGCAATCGTATCGGTCGTGGTCGGGTTTTCGTTTGAAACGAACACTCAATTAATTTCAGATTCGATTTGACAGCACCAAATTATAGGATAATCGTCTAAGTCGAAATGCGAGTTGACTTATCAATAGCAATATAACTTGTGTGCTGTAGATAAGTTTTTGTAGGGAGGGAGACTTTTAATAGCAGACGTGAGATTTCCGCAATGGGCGGTGTCCATTACTGGCCGCGAGTGATTGTTTAATGAGTGTTAACGAAGAGGCGCGCCGATGTAAAGGTCAGTCGAACGGGCGAGGAGCAATGACGAATGTGAGGGGTTGATGAACGCGGACGGTCTATTTTGGAGCGACTAAAAGCGGCGGCGGGCTCACCGAGTGACATTTAGTCGGCTAGGTGCATACGATGCTGTACTATCAAAAACTACCAGATGTCTGCGAAACCTAATAACAATCCTAAAAATCTTATAATTCACACAAATGTAGACAGGATCGCGGACTAATAATGAGTCAAACAAATTGATAATTAGTCAAACAAAATATCGAGTACCTATATTATCGAGTCGTTCTAAAATGTCAATACAAACATTATTACTGACGTTACGTTAATGATTTCAAAGAAGGTGCATTAAATATTCTCATGTCATACTCAACGTCTTTTGTACCTAATACTTCAATTCGAAGATTCTAGAGAATTTCAATCTTTTCAATTGAGAGAGGATGTTGGATCAACAACACGAACATTCTTTCTGATATAACAAGTTTCATTACAAGCGATAAGCGGAATGAAATATCGCACTGGGGAACGCCAATTTTAGCTATTTAAATTTCATTAACATCATCATATTCGATTTGTGTATTGGTCGCGTCAGAAAAGAGATTGGTAAGTCTTTTTGACTTTGTCTATATTATCTATATCTTAACTACTTTGGGAGGACATGTTGAGCCAATCTGGTCCTAGTGTTTTTAAGTATCAGTTATGGAATATTAGAGGTCTTGGAGAAGAGAAGAGAAGTTTCTCGTCACATTCTAAATAGAACCAGTTCCTGAATCATGTGTTCCACGATGTGTACCATTATTAGTACGTTTTTCCCAATTCGAGCCGAGCCGCGTGGCAAATTAGATTAAACTGTGAAAAACTTAGTCTGCTCGTAACAATATATAGACGCACGATTTCACGTTAAAGCTTATAATGATCATAAACTCGTTTAAGAGATCCAACGTGTTGCTGTTCGCTTGGTAACGATATTAGAAATCCATATTATCAGTCCATAAAACAACACAAATAATTTGTAAGTTGGTGCTCCGTACTGTTTGTAAGACCTGTAGAACATGTATGACTCTATTTCCCAACCGCTAATAAACGATCTTGAGAAATTTCATGGAAAATACGTGATTAAAGTCATGCTTAGTAGCGATGTAAGGTCACTATAGCGATGTAAAACTAACCGAGCAGAAATTTGAGCTCACCCCACGTATTCAGATGAAGTCGTAGATAACAGGAAGAATTAAATAGACAACCTAAACCGTAATCCTAAACCTAAACCGATTTATGTAGAAGAATCATATCAGGACAGAAATATTTGGCGTTCTGTGCTCTCTGCCAACCCTTAAAGGACCTGGCAAGTTTCATATAATAACAATGATATTAAAATAGGAAACCTTTTAAAAGAATACCAAAGTGACAACATCGCGCAGACATCAGATAAGTTAACGAACAATATGTAGAACAGAAATGCGCGACCGCTCCGTGTGCGCGCCGCATTAGGAGTTTAAGGTCCCGGAGGCAAATTTATCAGCAATCGACTGAAGAACACGCCATTAAACAAAAATGATACAGATCGAGTGACCGCGCGATATCGGATTGCAAACGTTTTAATTAGGGTTTACATTCACAATACGGCACTGTCTGAGGCGCGGTAGGTTTTTTGTTATTCGAACAAGAGCAATGAATATATGAACACGTTTAACGAAGGTAGATCAAACTCGTATCACTTGTATGTAAGCCGGAATATATCTAGACAAAAATACAGATGGCATCATACATGTGCATACTTGAGAAGCTAAGAAAACATGCACATCTTAAGAATCCACCATAACTTTCTGTGAAGTGGCCACATGACAAACCATGGCCTTGACGTTTCTCATGCTGAGAGGGTACCAGTGTCCAATGTTAGTTTGAAAAAAACGTTGATGATATTAATCATAACTCTGAACCTATAATAAATATGTGTAATTATTAAAGTCGGACAGATATTGACTCGGTTGTTGGACGTTGCTATGGATAAGGCGGCTGCCTTAACAGAATTATATTTGTTAGTTTTTGTTCAAACGTCTTTACAGTCGGCCGCGTCTTGCAATTAGCATCACTTTCAGCCTACGCCACAACTCTGCGCCGTGCTGCGTTATGTTAAAATTTAAACGTCAAAGTATCACTAAAAATCAAAAAATATATCCTTAGGGTTTTTAGGCGGAAATAGCAATAACCATTGAATATTATATCTTAGTTGAAATAACTCTTATTATTATTATTTTACTATGAGCTAAGGATTAACAATATTATTTTCTTCATTGTTGAAAACCATTTCTCAACTGCGATACATTTAACATAATCACACAATATAATATTTCATTTCAAACTAAACAATAAATATATGTAAATTTGAACTTATACCATACATTTACGAATAAATGTGCTTAATGAACTCGACAAAAAAAATAACTAATACCTTTTTTCCATACATTCGCTTGTTTAAATTGTATTTATAGATTACAAAGACTGGTATAATAAGTTATCGGGATGCATTGAAGCGTGCTAATCTTATTTCTCAATCTCATTTTTTATCAAGACATTAAATGTCACCAGACAGTAAGTAATATGAATATGCGGTAAAATACAGGCAGTTTTGTCGAAAGTGTGCCTTTGATACGACGTACTTTAATCGTACGTGTGTACTACCGTTCACGCTACAGCGCACCGCGGCGCTTATGGTAGTATTAATATCTCTCAGTTCAACAACTTAAGGATTAGGTACTCTTAGTACTTTATGTTTCCTTGGTAGCCTTGCTTGTCTGTTCAAGATGTTGCCGTATTGGGGACTTGGAATTAAACTGGTAATGGTTTACACGCACGTGTTTTATTCGAATAATTATTATTAAACCATTTGTGAATTATAAATTTACCATTCAAATAATCGTCAATATTTTAGGTTACTGTTTTTTTTCACACGATTACGAGGATATTTTTTGTATGTGTAGCAATGTTTTAACTTCGTATACAATTAGTTACAGACTGTGCGTTTGCCGGTGGATATTCTCCAGAGCAATATCTCCGCTGGACCGCGAATAAATAGGTTAATCGATATTTTGATTGTGGCATTCGTAACACAAATTAGCGGTCAACGGCCACGCCGATGACCTAACACCAGGATATTAGCGTCAATCGAGATCTTTCGCACGCACGCAAATCGGCCAAGTCATTACAATGACTAACGAAACGATCACAAAAACATACGCAAAAATTGCGCCTTTTATTCTTGAGGAAACCTGTACATAGGAACTTGTTAAGTCGCTTTTAAACTTTGCGGCATTACTTTAGAATAACACGACGCCGAACAGAACCTGACTCTGAGCCGAACGTTGCGGGATCAGCGGGCGATCGGATTTTGCCCGCAAAAACAAGCGGGCGGCGAGTCGTGCCGAAAATGAGTAGTAAAAGTGTTGTAAAGCAAACAGTGCTTTCATTTTTATTCGTCCTCGCATTCTATTCAGGTTTGGCTGTCACTTTTTCTTTCGTTGTGCGCTAGCGGGAGGATCTCTCGGCTCGCGCTGCCTTGACCTTCGGGCGCGATCGGTCGTGCGGCCGAGCGTCGACCCCGCCGCGCCGCTCCGCACTGCACCTTCCGTAATCATGTAGGTATTCGCGTGACGATTATCACGTGGCTCATCTGTGCCAATTTCCGCCTGGAGCCGCCGCCGCTGTCTCCCCACGCCGCGAACCTCGCGGGGAACATGCCAATGGAGCGTTCGCTACACATCTCGGTCATATTTCACCAGTAGAGGACATTGCTTGGTTGAAACATCCCGACTACGTCGTACTCCCGTGGATGATTCCTAGACTGCTCTAGGTGCTGTGGCAGCCTTGAGTATGTAATATTTTACACAAGTCGAAGGAAATATAAATATAATACACTTGATCTACTCGTATCTTTACCCTTGTCTAAGGTTTCCACGTGGCTTAGTAAAGGCAATACTGAAGATGTCTTTAAAGAATTTGGTATACTGCAGAACCAAGTGTGGTTTTAGTAACTTTCCCGCCAATCGCGCCGCATCAATTTATAAAGCAATAAAATATCAATCAATAATACTCAGCTGCGAATATTAAAGGCGTGTGAAAGATGATAGTATGTAACGTATGAAAGTGGTTGGTTGGCGGACATCAGCTAACAGAGGAAATGGCTTCAAATGAGATGGAACAGTGTTTACTGGTGTCGTTGTCAGTACTCAGTAACGCGAAGGTACGTCTTGTAAGGGCGCCTCGCCGGCCGCGACGCTGCGTAGCTTCCGTCGGGACACACCGCTCTAGCAAATGGCTAACGTATATAATATAAACTTTATCTATTTAGAAGAAACAATTTATTATAATTGTACTCAACATATATTGTATATTCAGTAGAATGTCACTTTTCCCGATCAGTGAAATAAATATTTTCAAAACCATATCAAGACCTATCTAAGGTTTTATAAGGAGCAAATATTTTACATATCGTTGTGCGTTGATAATAACCAATGTTTAATCGGAAAATTATTTTCGCTTACGAATTATTTAAAACGTTACAAGTGAGATGTTTGTCTGAGCCAGCGCAGGCGGGCGGTCGGCGCGTCATCCGCGTGAGCGTTACGCACGCCTGTTAGCGAGCATACGGGCACTTGAATTATCGTGCGTTAACGGCGCACACATGAATGGCACATACGTGAGCGTACGCGATTCATTCAATTTGTTTACTCCGACGCCGACGCCTCGGTCAAGGGCGCCGTCCATCGCCCGCTGCGACCCGACGAAAACGTTACACCGGGGTACGCACCCAGCGATGATGTTACACCACTGTTATATACACGTCCGACTCGGACCATTCAAATAAATCATTTAACAACAGTGCATCCGCGATGTAGTTACACGGAATCCTTGTCGACTAAAATTCACTATGTTCAAATATGAAATACCTATTTCTCGACATTTATGTACGCGGAATCGAAGCGACTGAATAGAATTGATTATATTCATATGTATAATCACTTATCACAAATCAAATAAATGTGGGCACGATATCGAGAAGCTAATAAAATGTGTGTCGTAAGTTCGGTTCCGCTGTGTTTGAACGGCCCCACGTGGCAAATCATTGTGGCACAAACGTTTTGTTGATAATTACTCGTAACACATTGCTGGAGGGGCTTAGCAACGGCCGGGCCACATGCTGCTACCACGTGGTCCGCGAGACCTTCGGGACCACCAGCTTATAGGTCATTTACTCCAATTACGCAACACCCGCGTAACAGCTTTGTATATAATCGACGGAATTTTTATTGAGTGATTATCTGCCATTTTTTATAAGCGGTGAAGTCAGCGGACATCGCTAAATATTCAACCAGTGTATCATTCGACGCTAACAATAACTCGCAAAAAACTCCAACCGACCGAATTATCTCACGTCGATATCTAGTCTGAAGTAATGAACTGCGCCAGGGATCGTGCTAAATAAATAAGAGACGCGCTGGCCGTGATGCGTGGTGCTTCAGTGTAGGCTTTATATCGGCCCGAGATGCAGCCACATTCCACGGCGATGAGTCGCCGCGGACCACCGTTGGGAGTTTTTCTCTGCGCGCGTAAACATCGCTCCCGGAGAGATGTTTCGTTACTTGGATTTTAATACGTTTCCGAGTGCAACCAGCCCCGCGTCGCCATGAGGGATCTATTGAATGACATCGCGGCCGGAGCGGAGTGAACGCCCAGACGGATTAAAGGGCCGATTAACGAGTATAGTTTAATTTACAACCGGAATAATAAAAGCTCACGGAAGGACCGCCGCGGCGCAGGCCTCCTTACCGAGTCGTAAGTCATAACCGAAATGTCAACAAATATTCGCCGGCTGCGTGCGTTCGGTATTCTTTACACGGGCGCTTTTTTCATTTTTAATCTTCAGCGTCGAGCAGTTTTGCACCCTGTCGCCACTGATTAGAGACGATATTTCGATGCCAACAGCACTGTTAGTCGGACGAGTGCCGCCGACTCAACTTTCGGTTTCGCACAAGCGCTAACATTGATTTAAGGCGAGTCGATAAAAAGCAACAGTCCCAGCACCGAAACCAGTCGGGCCAGTTGAAAACTGTAATTATGTTAACGAGCTGGGGGCCCACGTGGACCGCTTGGCGTACGCAGCGATAGTGAAAGAGGTGTCATAGCATTAGACGTTATTAGGGCAGCGGTGGCCGCCGGCCCGCGGTGCACATCTGCTCGATAACACCTATATTTTATCGAGACCGGAAAGCGCTATGCAATTTGCCGGTAAGCCGGCTGGCGGTAGAGCAGCGTGACTGATAAGGTGGTTACACAACGGGCTCAAGGAACCAAGGTCGCAGCAGATGTGGGAAGCACAAGCGGGCCGTTCACGGCTTATCTCAACAATGTTTGCTGCGTATAAATAAGCAGCGCGTCGACGCGGTGCGGCCCCGCGAGCGCGACGCTGTAGGTGTGAACGCACTTGGCCGCGGCGTCGTGAGAACTCCATTGCTTAGCCGCGGTGATGCGCGAT
>DWDV01002948.1:0-11046 GCA_018245615.1 Mimoniades ocyalus | reverse complement strand
CACGTTTCACCAGTTACTTTTAAGTCCCACGATGGAATAGGTGGTGAGCCTATTGCCATATACCGGGTACATATCCAAACTTTTTAATAGTTTGTATTGACCTTTTTCCTTTATACATTATACATGTTATAACACTGTAAAGTATATTGTAACAAATTATTAGCGTAGTAACTGACTCTTAGGCCTTAGGTCGCGCTTCTCTAGGAGCCAGGGATCTCTGCTTGAATTTAACATATGTTGTGGTGAATAAAAAATATTATCATTATTCATCATTTACACTTCACTGAACAGCATTACCGGTTCATGTAGTATTTAGTATATGGTTTTACGTTGTTACGTTACGTTCAGTATATGATGTTAAAAGGATTTGAATCCAGCATATAGGCATCTTCAATTTAGTTACTTAGGATTCTTCAAAGTAGGGCCAATTGGCTTTTTCCTTGGCGTCCGTCCATATTAGGAAGTATTTGCGTTATCTGTCAGAGGCAATCGTGGCCAGACGTTCGCCTGTCACTTAACGTAACATAACATAACCATCACGCCTGTATCGCCCATAAGTTGTAGGCAGAGGAACGCAGTGCTCCCATTTTTCAACAGCCATATTAAACATCACATGGAATAAGCCTATTGCCATACACCGGGCACAAGTCTAGTCTACTGGGAATTTCAAGTTGCCAAAATCCCATAATACCTGAAAAGGGGATTAATTCAAATCCTCAGCACCGCACGATTGCATCCAATATAGGTACTAATGAGACAGTCCTATTGTATACAAAAAATAAATTTTACGTCTTTTCTTTCATATCTTCAAGAAAATAAATTTTAGTAGCTCGCCTTTAGCATTGGACGATCAGTTTAAACAGGATTTTACCTTATCACGACTGATAAAACTCTGTCACGGCTCCAATACGCGGGGCTCCGTCGCGCGCCATTTGCCCCAACATTATGCTAACGTGTGGGATTCTATTATACATGCCTCGGGCGAATAAAGACGGCAGCCAATCTGGTCCTCGCAGAAAGTATCTCTTGAGACGCGAAATGCAAATGAGATCGAGGTTTTCTTGAAATCACACTCGGTTTATTTCCTCATGCTGTCTTTGTTAAACACATGTGAAGTTACTACTGTGTTCGTGACATTGCTCATTCCATTTTTAAAATTATATCCTGCCTGCTATAATCCGAGTTCCGGTTTTTGGAACTCATTAATTAGGACAACATAAATTCTGTGCTCATGAAAGACGGTTAAACGTAATGGTCATTGAAAGTTTGCCATGTAAAGGGCTCTGCTCGCGACTGGGTCAATAGGTGAATAATGAATTTACTTTATAAACTTTATTCTGATGATTTTGGGTGAAGACTTGTGTACAACAGTTGTATGGTAGTGGTGATAATGGTTTGATTTGCCATGTGTTAAAATATTAATAACATAACACCCGCCCGTAATCTCCGAAGAGGTAAGCAGAGGAATGTAAAACACTCCCACGTTTCACCAGTTACGTTTACGTCCCACCGTGAAAGAAGGGGTGAGCCTAATACCATATACCGGATAAAAATTCAAACTCCGCGCCACTGCTAGAAATTCTAAGTTAGAAAACTGCAATAGTAGGTATCCGACCGAGGATTTGAATAGAGGACCTTTTAATCGGCAGTCCAAACGCTTAACGCTTGACCAACGAGGCAGTCAAATTATCTAATTATATTATAGTGTTTTTATTCCGCTTATTAATACGAAAAGTCTGTAACACGAGTGAATATTTTTAAACCCGCTTGTTAGCTCTATAAAATTGAATTTAACAGTATAGGTAACTAACTTAACGCACATCCGCTTCTTCATAAGCACAAATTTAATACAATAGCGATCAATACAATATGGATACTATAATTCAGACGCTCGCCTGACTGCTTGCTCAGTATTGCATAACAGCGATATGCGTAATCTGTCAGTTTGACGAAGGTCACTGGATCTGACGCGCTGACGGCCGGACGCGTGCCGGAACACACTCATTTAAACGCTTTTTTTTCCTTTTGTACTCCCACTCTGGTTCCTTTTCCTGTCAGCGCGATGCGTTTACGAAAAAGTCGCATTTCAATAATATTAGAATTTACAAGTGGTGCTTGAAGGCAAACAAACGACAGTTTGTTACTATTGTAAAATGTATATAGAAAATTAGAGTAAATTACAGATTGTTGTAAATGCAAATTATAAATGCAAATGCACAAAACAATAGTAAATCACAATTTGTTGCAATTGTAAAATGCATATAGAAAATTAGAGTAAATTACAGATTGTTATAAATGCAAATTATAAATGCAAATGCACAAAATAATAGTAAATCACAATTTGTTGCAATTGTAAAATGTATATAGAAAATTAGAGTAAATTACAATTTGTTACAATTGCAAAATATATAGAAAAAATTGTAAATGACAGTTTGTTACTCTCATTTACTATAAATGTAGAAAATGTACATTTATAGTAAATAAGAGTAAGTGACAGTTTGTTACAATTGCAAAATGTAGGTATATTGAATAACAAAATATAATACTCTCTGCCCTAAAAATTCAATTCTTATTCGATCGATACAAAAAAAAATACAAAATTCCTATAATTACAATACAAAACCGCCCACAATGAGCACATAATATTTTATCAAGATACGTTAAAAATTACATACACACACACAAACACACACACTTTTGACTGACCATTTTTTGGCGTGTATCGTTCAATATAACATATCAGCTTTCTACCGTGACATTTCAATAAGATCGTTCGCTTGTCAATTCGCAAATCTGCACCAGCAGATGTTTGTTCAGCGCATTCATAAAAATTATCGCAACAACAAAATCTTAATCCATACACCATAGCTAATTATATCCAGCGTGTAACAGTGTGTCAGAAACGCATTGTTCAGTCGCTCCTTTGTACTGACGGCATTACTAACCTAGTTTTGGGGATATTCGGCCAGAAAGGATCCTCGAGATATCACGGTATTTGGTTTTGAATGGAAGTTATGTTTTCTTTTGTGTTCCAGTGTATTAGCAAGCCATATTTAGTTACAGTAAACTCACTACGCAACGCTGGATGGGATAGTTTTTCGATTATAACGAAAATCGAATTGTAAGACCACATTTCTTATTTTAAAATAACAAATGCAATATTTGTGAAATGGCAATTTTGAAAAGAACACGGTTAAATGTTTTATTAAGATATTTATTTTGAGGTTGGAACACATTAGGTCTGTAAGAATAGACATCTTTGGTACACTATGTCGCTCGCTAGCATGTAATAATCCTGGCATGATACGATATTTAATTGGAACAATAATTGCCTTAAAATATATTATTGGTATACAATATTTATTGGGATACATTGACAATAATTTATTAGTGATATATTTCAGAAAATTGGAGAATAATAATGGTTCATATAGAATTAATATGCTTTTGATCGATAGAACGGAAAAGAACTAGGTTAGCTTCATTTAAGGAAAGAAGCTACTGCTGCTACTACTACTACTACTAATACTATCTGACTACCTCGTTGTTCGTGTTAGTTGCAAGTCCGACTGCCAATCGGGAAGTCCTGGGTTCAATTCCCGGGTCGGGCACTACAAAAAATTTCTATTTTAGATTTTCTAGTAGTGGCTCGGAGTCTGGATCCTTGTCCGGTATATGGCAATAGGCTCACCACCTATTCCATATTGGGACGTAAACGTAACTGCTGAAACGTGGAAGTATTATACATTCCTCTGCCTACCTCTTCGGGGATTACAGGCGTGATGTTACCTTCTGTTACCAATATCACTACTAGTAATACTACTAAAAATACTAATACTGTTAGCTACTATAAGCTAAGGTAAACATACATAGCTTTAAAGCACTTTTGTCCCGCGTTTCGATTCAAGCTTCGCCAAAGTTTGACGAGCTGGCCGTTCGGTTATCGATTTAACTCGCTATACTCGATGCGAATTGTTTATTTTCACCAAATCGGACGGATGTAGGTTTTTGGGTTTGCGGTGTGTCTCTGTCCAGTTAGTTGTAGGCGGTCGAATAAAAATGCAATAGCCGATTTTTGCGTTCTATTTCCTATGCTCGGGGAGAGGTTATGGTTTTTTTTTTTGGATATGTTATCAGATAATAGAACAATATTATATATATTTATTTTCGTACATATGTTACTCGATATTGAAAAGTTGATAAAACTGTTCATCATTCCTCAATCCTACGGTATACATTGTACTTAACACTTACTTACTTAGTACTTAACACTAGTCGTACTAACGTATTAGCAATGCCTAGTTATACTTGACATTACAAAACTAAAGCTACTACAAAGCTATTTCAACAAAGATTAACATTTTCACATTTTAACGTTAAATTAATTCGTGCTTAATGATTATAGAGGTGGTTATCGAATACATACGTTGGGCCGTGTTCGGTTGATTGAATAGCTAACGTAAAATCTATTCATAGCACAAAGCTTCGTTCAAACATGGCTAATGAACGCTCCTACCTACTCAGGTAATTCAGTTATACATTCGTGGTGTCTTTTTATAGGCTTTTTTTCGCAAATTTATTAGCGCTACCTACATCGGTTTTTGCACCTTTTATTTTTGATCTCGTGGTCGTTTTGCACGAGGGCGCGATGCCTGCTTTTATTTCTGGACATCATGAAAGTTCATTTATGAAGGGGAGATGTGATGCAACGGTGTTTTATCAAGTAAATTCTACTGGTGATTATGATGATGCATAATTATAAAGTGATTTAAAAAAGTAATATTTTAGAGTATCTCTACATACGATCATTTCTTTCCAAAATATGCAAGTCCTGTACAGTGAAAATCAGAGAGGTAATCAGTTAATCAGCTGTCCGGTTATGTAGTTACGCACTTTAATACTTTAGAATTTTAAGGGACATTCAGAATTCAGATGCAGGAGTGTCAGTGGTGTGGATAATGAGACAAATGTACATTTAAAAAAAAAAAAAAGATTTAATACCTCCTCTGTCTTGGTCCACTTATTCCACTGATAGCCTAGTGGTTTAGAATATCCCCCACTCCACGAGTCTTGTACGGCTTAGTGTTCCCCACAATGTTTTCTAACGCGTCTCCGAACCAGCACTTGGCCATCATGACAAATGGAGGCTTTAGTTCTCTTCATTCTGACAAGAGATCCGTGTTCACCAGCAGACCGGAGTCGGTAGATGCCAATAAGAGTATGATGCATTACTCTTTCATAGGTTGAGTGACTAAATGTTTTTTTCCATGAAAAAAGTACCATACAGTCAAAAGCAGATGTTGCAGCGCATATACACCTGCAATTGATCAAGAACAGGACTGCAGAAACAGATCTATGAGACGATATGATAGGATAAGTAATGTTAGTATTCGTTAGTGTTTGAACGAGTCCAAGTTAGTTACCGGGTCGCTTCTAGGATACACGTGGACTGGAAAACATATCCTTCATACGGACACCTGACGCGATTGTTTCATATGATGTTGTAACGTTAAATTAAAATAATTAACGTTAAATTATAATTACTGCTTCGTTAGTCATGTTGGTTGCAAGCGCGACTGCCGAACGAGAGGTCCCGGATACAAATCCCGGGTTGATCACGATTGGATTTTTCTGACTTAAATTTTCTAATAGTGTCTCGGAGCTTAGATATGTGCCCGGTGTATGGTAATAGGCTCCTACACTCCTCTGGATACACCTTCGGGGATTATAGGCGTGATGTTTCATTTGCCATTGTTTCTGCATATTGGATATGACTTTTCTCATTTTGACACCGACACTCTATGCCACATGAAGCGTCCACATCACAGCCAGCTCACGACTTTCACATACCAAACATGAAAATGATAGATACGAAAAAAAATTACCCCCGCAAACGAAACACCGCACCCAGAGTACCTATTGACAGTTAAACATTTCGTTCGGCTATGTTGAGTGTACATTTAAATAACACCGTATGCTACATATACATAAATATAATATATGTTTGTATTCATACATATGTGTGTATGGAATGGACACGCACGGGCGAGTATTTCGCTGGTGCAGCCCGTCGTTGTAATTCACCGATAAATGCATACAAAAGAGTTCTACGTTGGACAGAGACGTGAATGGAGTTGTTATTGTACATTATTAATTTATTATTATTATATTGTTAAGTAGAGTTGAGTGACTCGTTGGTCGAGTGGGTCCAAGTGCGATTGCTGATCGGGCGGTCCTGGCTTTGAATCCCGGGTCAGATTCTATAGAATTTTTCTAAATTACATATTCTATTGGAATTTTTTTGTGACAGGTCGGAGTCTGGTTTTGTGCCCGATGTACGACAATAGACTCACCTCTATTCCATAGTGGGACGTTAACGTAACTAGTGAAACATGGAACTGTACTACATTCCTCTTCCTACCTCTTCGGGGTTACAGGCGTCATTTTACGTAACCATTCTAATACTATAGAATAAAGGTAAAATCAATAAATGAAATACACGTTTTATCTAACATGAAGTTCTTTCAGAGCACGTGTAATATGCGTACGTGCATGAAGAAATATGTATATACTCGTAAAAACATGTCAGGTATGTATGTGAGTCTAGAGATATTTGAGACTCGGTACCCCGATCTCTACCTATCCCGTGAATAATCTACTGTTACGACAATAATAATAACATAATTTCTAGATAATAAAAACTGATGAAACGTAACACGCAACATCACGCCTGTAATCCCCGAAGTGGTAGGCAGAGAAGTGTAGTACATTGGCACGTTTCGCCAGTTATGCGTACGTCTCACTATGAAAGAATTGCTGAGCCTATTGCTATACACCCGGCACAAATCCAGTCTCCGAGCCACTACTAGAAAATCTAAATTAGAAAAACCCAATAGTGCACGATCCGAGATTTGAACCCGTGGTGTTCCGATCGGCAGTCGCGCTTGCAAACAACACGAAAAACGTGGCAGAAAAAAAATGATGATAATAAATTAATTAATATAATTAAATTAGCGTTAATTCTATTCTACAGCCCTCTGTGTCCACGGATTGCCCTCCGATCCTCGCGGGAGGGTAATTATGCATGGCCGCTTTTTAGCGCGTCCATTGGCGAATAAAATATAAAACGGGCTACAACTAATAATTCTGCTATTTTGTTTGATTCGCGTGAATAAAACATTCGCACTGAAATTGCATTTCTAATTCGTTTCTGCATATCAATAATATTAAATCAGACATTTGCAATAGGCTCACCGCCTTTTTCATAGTGGGACGTAAGGTAACCGGTGAAACGTACTAGTGTACTACACTCCTCTGTTTACCTTTTAGAGGATTACAGGCGTGATGTTACGTACGTAAAACAAACATAGATTCCGACACCGGAATCTTGTTAGATTTGTTTTGGACTCCTTTCTCAAGTATGTGCAGAAGGACCTCGTTTAGATCCGAGACTAGTTGAGCCACTCCGAATAAACAAACGTGAGTCAAGCCGGTTTAATTCATAATTATATGTGACAGCATGAAGCTACACTATGAATATCTGTCTTTAAAATAAGTAGATTGTACCTATAAAAGAAAAGTACAAGAATAAAATAATGTTGAATCAACAAAAATACTGTTTAAACTACTAAAATATGATTTATATGGAGTTACTGTGGAAAATACTGGTATAAAGTAAGGTCCGAATGAATGAAATCATGATTATATATCAAAGCGCATTACTTATATTCAAAAACAAGCAACGAACAAATGAATTTCATTCCTCATGTAGTATGCATGTAGTAAGATTTCATTTTCAACGAACCTTCAACATCTTGAAACAAAAATAATTTCGTTTGAGTTAAAAAAAAAACCTAAAATAATACTGTACTTTTTTAAAAACATTGACTAAATAGACCTAGAAATATAATGTTTAATTATTACAACGCCATCTGTGTAGCGTACGCGGAACTATAAAGCGTTGTTCGTAAGCTCATGTACCGCTTTTCAGTTCTATCGCTATCCGATGATGGCGTTAGTGTTCACGTGAAATAAATTTTTAAAAACTAATTATGACGTGTGCCGAACATAATAGTGCTCCAATTCTGGCAATCCGGGTAATGTGGGAATTGCAAAATAGAGAAATATTAAAAAAAAGATGGGTCTATGAGTTTATTAAAAAACTATAAGCGATAGTTTAAGAAGTTAAACTTTGTTCAGTTCTTGTTAGATATCGTGGTACACAACATCAACTTTAAAAGGGGTAAAATATGCAGAATAATGCCTTTCATATTTCCATTTCATGCTTAATACAGAAGCACCTTACATAGGCACGGAGTATATTATAATAGGTAACATTTGTTACTTGGTGCTCACTGCTTTATGCATCCAGCATCACTGCATCCAGAATGATGATATAATAATATTAAAATTAAACATAATCTTTAACACCATGGCCTCTAACAAAAAACATTTTATGGTTTTTTCAATCAAATGTTACACCAGACGTATCAGTGCCTACCCCACAAGAACACGAGCGTTGTGTTACAATAATAATGAAAACGTGAAACAATTTACAACACCGCAACTTCTATATATAAAAAAGGCTACTACTTTCCTTATAAAAAATACCATTTCACGCTAATCTCACTCACACGTCTCATAATACATATCTTTCATTTGTTTATTCACATGTCCAGCACAGTGGGCGGAACTATAAACGCACGAGTGGGCAAAAAACCGCCCCGGTTAGGTTGCGGAAGCGCGCCGGTGGTCGCGGCGTCAAATTCACTTCCCGCTCCGGCCGCGACGCGCGCCGCTTTGCCACCAAGCTCGAAGGGCGTAAATTGTAATCCTAGCTTCACCTAAATAAATATCTGCTAAATCAACCATGTATTTTTTCATGATTGATGAATGTATTAATTTACTTGAGTGTCTTTTTCCTGATATAATTGTATTTGTGAGTAAAATTAATATTACTTTGTAATACAATTTATATGAGTACATAGGACGTTAATAATGGCAAGTACCATGTTAAAAATAATTCCAAGGGACTATATTGTTTTTTATACTTTAAGATAGCGTTAGAAACACTAATATGTATTATTCGACATTTTTTATTGTCATACGAGTTGTAATGGATATTTAGTAAAGCTGAAAAAAATTTTTTTTTGAAAGAATAAAACACCTTAGGTAAACGTATTTCCTTTATTATGTTCCTTTATTACGTTATTTATAAATTCTTTATGGTTTTCTGTATGGTTTTCTTTGCAAAGTCCTGAATAAAATTGAATAATCATGTACCTATTTCATATTTTAATTAAGCATAGCGTTAAATAAACAATGTTTCGATCGCTTAATGACATGAAGACTAAAATATGTATATATGTATTTGTGCATTCATTAAATTTACAATAAAGCAACATTGTGAATATGTAAATGGAGTAGCTTATTGCATTATGCCTCGCCGGTCATGTTCGTTGTAAACGCGACTGACAATCGGGGGGTCCTAGGTTCAAATCCCGGTTTCAGCACTAACGGGTTTTTCTAATTTAGTCTTTCTAGTAGTTGTTCGGAGTCTGGATTTGTGCCCGGTGTAAGGCAATAGGTTCACAAGCTATTCCATAGTGGGACGTGAACTGGTGAAACGTGGCCGTGCCCTACACTCATCTGCCTCCCTCTTCGGGGATTACAGGCATGATGTTATGTTACTTCATTATAAAGAACTTTTCGCGATCCTAACGAGCCAAAAGCAATGTGTGATAGTTGAATGTTATTCAATTAATTTCAATCTAAAATATGATCGCGCACTACGTGGTCAGTTGTGTCTAGAATTAATTCTCATCGCCACACGCATCCCGCGTACAACCAGCGCAAAGAGCAAACAAAATATTCATCGCGGACAACACTGCATAAATCCGACAATTTCAGAAACGAGGGCCATTTGTCGGCTCGCGCGTGATTCGGTCCCGAATCCTCTGGACAGTATCATTTCATATTTCCACGGCTCCATCTCTCACGGACCGCTCAATTATTCACCGGGGAGCCACCACGGTTTTCCCGCTCGAAAGTAATGGCCGGTGAGCGCGAAATTACACGTGTTACAATGATGATCCTGTTTACTCGCCGCCGGAGTAATTTCACCGGTTCCCGTTTGAAGTGTTGTTAGATTTGAACCGTAATCGTTCCATTTAGCGGGCCGGACTCCGACCTCATTCCGGCCTGTGTTTCGCTGCCGCCCGACTTTTATTTGCGGTTTATGGCGCGGACCTTTATGAAATTCGCTCTTTGTCGCGTGTAATTTGTATAAATTGTCGGTTTTGTTAAGTAGTGGAGTGTTTGCGGTTGCTGTAACTGAATCGACCGTCGTGTCTTTTCATATCATTCTCGCGCGATGTGTATGAATAATTATTAGTAGTTTATTTTTTTACTTGTAACAACGCTATTGAAATAGTTTAATATAATTGAAAAAAAAAACACTAAACTGTAAAACATAAATGTTATTTAAGATTGCTATTACTTTTAATCACAGTTATCAAATCTTAAGCCTGTAGCCCCCCAAGGTAGGCAGAGAAGTGTAGTCCACTCGTAAATTTCGCTGGCTTTTTTTACGTTAAATTATAAAAAAATATTAAATATCCAACTGTCTCGTGAGTTTTATTTACAAAAACTCTAGCTAGCGTCCCTTAAGCAGTCGCGTGACCATATCCGGTTCGAGGATTTATTGGTCACGTGGTGTCACTGGCCGTTGCAGATTGACGCGTGACAAAAAACTGGGTGCCACGCAGTCTGCCGCAGCGCAACACATGGCTCCCGCCGGGGCCGAGTTCGAGAATTATGGCTGAAGCAAATGATGCTGCAGATTGATGTTCGCGTCGAGGAGACTTAATGTGACACTCCTTACGTAATAGCTACTGCGTTAGAAATATTATACGTTTCATTTAATTTGTTGCTTCTTTGAATGTTGTTATTAAGTGGCGGAATGTAGCCTTTAATTTTCTCATTCTGCGCGGACTCTTCTGTTGAACAGCCCGACTCTAAACAGTTTGCTGATAAAAAGCCATATAT
>DWDV01002947.1:0-11048 GCA_018245615.1 Mimoniades ocyalus | reverse complement strand
CTGGTGAAACGTGGGAATGTTCTACATTCCTCTGCCTACCTCTTCGGGGATTACAGGCGTGAAGTTACTTTTATTTCGCATAAAGTAACCTGTTACTGTTTTTATTAGTATTCAAAAACTTATCTGAATTAACTTATTCAGCAGGTTTTGGTACAATATTTAGAAAATAAAACTGAAACACAATCAGGATCAGATGCGAGATTATTAATATATTATTATTATCATGATAGATGCCTTAATAATTCTACTACATATTAAGGCATTTACCATGAAAATAATATGATAATCGTAACATGGTTTAAGGCCGTATTCCGCTATACTGGTTATATGTGGAGGCGAACTTAACATATCTCAGAGAACTTGATGGAGAAATCTGAGGTTTCTGGTTTCCTTATAATATTTTATTTGAATGTTTCGATACGTGTTAGTTATTCTTTAAAATACACATAATTTTCTAAATATAGATGTGTGCCTCGGGAGTTTAGATCATTATCTACGGAATGAGGGACTAAATTCTCGGCCACAAAACTATCACTGCCTATTAAAAATATTAAAAAAAATTAGTAAAGCCTTACATCATTATCAATTACTCACATCTACTGATGGGTAATATAAACCACTGCAAATATTGTTTTAAATGAAATCATTCGTACCACGAATAAAAGAACTCTAAGACCTTACACATACGCGTATATATCGTATATATGGGTTTAATAACTATTTAAATCATTAATCAGAAGGCAATTATATCCGCCATTTTGTTACGTAAAAACTAACGTAAATTATTCCCTCAATATGTATGTCCAAATTTTACATTACTGTAAGACCATTATTTTATTTTAAATCGTTTAATGTTTCGTGCATATGTAGATAGCCTTCTTATACTAACTAACCTTAGGTAAAGCTCTTGCAACTGACCTGGTGTTAGTATAATAGGTATACGAGTAAGTTGTCTGTATGAATATGTTGCAGATATATCAATTCTCGCTTGTTCACATTGCAGTGTTCGTGAGCCTTGAGACACTATATCCTGGAATTATTTTATATGTCGCTGTTTTAAATTTTACCCTCTACAGCAGATTCTTATAACATTCTTCTCTTCAAAACGTATCTCCTTCAAGCTGCGTTGGAAATAAAATACATTTAGCTGTTTATAAGCAATTTTTATATTGCTTCAACACTCTCCTACAATATTGACAATTATCAGTGAACCTGAATTGTAGAGTCCTGGTCAGGTTACTTTGTGTGATAAAGATTACTCTATAAAATAAAAGGAACCGACTTGATTTCTTAAGCATGCAGTCGCTGAGAAAGATACCACTGGAACGCACATAAACATGGTGCTCAAATTTCTTTAAATTGACACATATTTTCTGATAGAGACGGTCTCTCATCAATGTGTTCACCGGATCTGCCTAATGACATTATTAGACAGATTCGATATTGTCGGAGTTACTTAGAACTAAACAGATTTTGCTCAAATATACAAAATTTTCACTGAATACAGAATACTAATTTGTAAGTGAGTTATTTTTAGTTTTTCACGAATATAGGTACAATAGACATCACTTAGAGATATGTAGAGACAGCGACGCTACTATTCATGCACAAGAACGAATTTACGATGTCTAGATCTAAAATGGAGATTTTGTATTTCATTTAACGCTTAAACTTTATAAAACTTTAAAACACTGACATATAAATATCGACGTAAAATATATTTCTTATAGTTAATTGCGTCCATTGTGAAAAAATATGACTCTCATTACAGTACCGTTTGTATTTTACTTGTTAGTTGCTAACACCAACCTTTAGGTGTTTCACAAACGGACACGGGTGTATTTTTATAATGTAGCTAAATCCATATATGCTACCACGCTGCCCATGTTAGTAGCGAGTTGGCAGATTTCACATGCCTTACAGAACATTATAGCGAATTCTACGTACGGCATGTAAATTTTTTCATGGTGTTTTCGTTCATCGTTACAGCAAATAATATTTAATTCTATGTACGTACGTAAAGTTAGAATACTCAGGATTGCTTGTTGATTTTGATCGTGTGCCCTATGCTGTTTTAGTTTTGGCGAAGGTATGTTGAAAGGTATACTCGTAGGTACATGTATGAATCTGTAGTAAAATTTCTTATCGAAATCACTCGCCGTTAATACTTATTTTGTTTGTTAGTTACATTTAATTCGTTTTGAGAAACCCTTCTAAAATAACTATTACGATATTTTTTTATTTCAGTCACAAAGCAGTAGAAACTACCGCACTATCGCACAAACAATCCAATCAAAGCGGTTTTTCATGTCTTTGAATAAATTATACTTCAAATGTATGTGTTACCGAAGTTCATAGAGACCACATGATTTCAGTGGAAGATTACAGAAGGTATAAAATTAGGAGTTGCCATAATATAATTTTCTGTCAAAAAAGTAAGGAAGACTTTGATATTCAATGATGATATACTGATTTTGATATTCAAATAAAAGACTTCAACGCGTATCATAAAGCGTAAGTCAGTATTCGAAACTAAGATTTTCTTTGACATTGTCAGCACCAAAACATTGAATAATCTGAAAAGTTTTTGTCGGGATACCCTTAGGGGAAATGAGCTAATTTATGAACTAAAAAATTAACCTACTTTATTAACAACATGAATTCATCGTGAATTTTCAACTATACCACTATTTCAGCTTATTAGAGCTTCTACAAACTGAAGAAGCATTAATTAATATACATAATTTAATTTTTTACAGTCTAACCTTAAAGCAATAATTATTTGTGCAGACTACAAAATGGCAGAGAGTTGTCAGTACCGTACTGTCACAATAGTAATTAGAGTAAAATAAAAACTAGGATACAATAAAAAAAAGTGATAGCGCAACTAGCAGGTGGATAACATCACCTCTCTTTCTATGTCTATCACCATCGTATATACCGGTCCCGCTCTACCGGAAGACAGAGTTGATGAATAAATTGTAACGGCTGGATGTCGTAACTGACTTTTGTTGTGCAGCTGTTCTCAAATGTTAAACTTGAAATAATTTTACAAACAAAATAATTTGTAAACATGCTTTTCCTATGTCCTATGAGAAACAAATATTTGTTGAAATTATAATTAATTTACAATTATCTTTACCACCAGATGCTTTTTAAATAGAAGGCTACGGTTAAATGTCTGATAAAAAGCAGCAGTGTTAATCTAAAGGAAGTAGAGTGTTATCGAGAGTACAGAATAGTCTCTTACTATGGTTTTTTTATGATAAGAATACTACACGATTATAGATTATACGAATACATTTGGGCCGCTGGTTGTGAAACTGCACTATATATTATAATACCACACAATACAATTGTCAATGTTTATTATTAAAAGTAAAGTATTTAGGTTTCCTTAATTGTTGTAATGAAGGGTTAAATATAGAAGATAATTAGCTACCGTGGCAGTTACGAATAGCGCAATTTTGTAGCCATATTTGAGCCCGAGTACGCTAATGCTTTGAGAAACAATGCATTTTTATAACAAAGAGCAGTTGCCTGCGCACGCGCAAGCAATAGTTTTAGCAACAGATTTCGTAGTTCCAAATGATATCATCGTATACAAAGGATGATTTATTTTTATATTATATTATTAAAACTTATATTGACGAAATATTTTACATTTCAAACTGACATGATTTGATGTTTTACTAATATTTATTCTGTTTACAATTTGTGAATACTATGATTACATGAATAAGGCACGATCAGGCTTGAGGCGCTATCATTTAATCTTTAAGGTTAGTAACGTATCTTTAATAGACACAGAGTAAAGCCTACATCGATGTGAAATTTAAAATGTATGTCTTAGGTTATAGTGGTAACTGTACTTTGGGTTTGTGTATGTATGCTCATTTTTTAATTTTTAAGCAATAAAAAAAAAATGTTTTTATTTTAAAAACTTCCATCACTGCCGTTGAGCATTCAAAAAAGGTATGTCAGTTAAACTCATAAAATAATATTTATGAAAAAGTTTTTACAAACATTCAAAATGAAATAAATTTAGGAATTATTAGTGAATGTAAATTATATGAGGTACAAGTTTCGTTTATTTTCAAACTTATTCTACGAAATAGAAAAACATTTTAAAGAATATAGCAAAAGTTTCAAAACACTAGCCAGTTTTATATTATATAAATATTTAAAATGTGTAAATGTGTATAAATGAAAAAATCTATTACATCGTCAGTAATGAAAACCGGGTTCAACAAACATTTGGAATATTAATAACCCACGTATTAGATTTTGTGTTGTTAGTGAAAAAGTCATATTTAAGAAGTACAAAGCCGCTAAAAGGCTCTTACTATTATCATTGATAAGATAAGTTTTAAATGTTAATGAAGCTAATAACTATAAGGTATGAACCTTATTCTTACTAGCTCTCACTATAATAACTTTAAGTGATATATTACATCATCTGGACGTAGACTTCTGGCGATGGCTCAGAATGTAAGCATACAGTTCATAGGAAGATGTGAAATTAGATGTAATCAACAGGTATTATACGGGAAAATTAGTCAAAACGGAAAAAAGGAATCCCATCTAATGTCCGAATAATCTCGGCATTAATTTTTTTATAATGTAATATCTAATCTGAATAAAAATTGTTGTAAGTTTCTAATACTGTACTAATTTTAAAGTTTTATTACGAAAATACTTATTACATAAACATGTTAAACTTTATCTATTAAGTACATGTCACATAGGCTCTACATAGAGTTTTCTCTCTTTAGATGTATAAAACCTTGATAAAAATAATAAGAGAATGAATTGTTCGTTTGCGCGCTATCGTCAGGAGTCCGACTAGTGAGGGGAAGACGCCGCACAATTATCGTACTTCCGCTGCAGGACACTAGGGATGTATCGGTAGTATGTCGATAGAATTATACATGTTTATTTCATAATAAATGTAATATTTGAAACAATCTACTAGATTATTTTTACTTGATGCTTACTTTATCGAAAAGGTTATTGTTAGCACGATAACACATCTTGAATGATTAAGTCCAGTATGTCGGTTGCTCTTTGATATTGACGTTAAATATTTAATATAAGTTTTTGAAAATTTAATGTTGTTGATGATACGTTATTTTCAGAGAAATCAAACAATTATCGACAGTTTCATTGTGAAAATAGTATTAACATTAGTAATCTGAAAGAAAAATGTGTTGTTTCATGAACTCTCATTGACCTAGGCGATGCAATTTTTCATGAATCAACAGTTAAGCTTACAGAAAAGAAACAACAAAAATTATAACATTATTATACATTGTATTGCTCTGCAGTGGCATCGTAATTCCTATTAAACAGTTGACTAACGAAAATACACTTAAATAGAAATATGAATCAAGTTTTTCAAATGCGTAGATATAATTTTCTCAACCGTTTTATCAAACGGTCTAAAAAAGCAAGTTTATATCGATATTGATAATATTCTCGTACATCACTAGTTACACTGCACGCGGCGGACCGAGACGAAGAAAGCACAAACCGTCGTAACGGCCGACACTCACCAAAGAAATTATATGGTACTTCCAATGGGTTATCTAGAAAATATTGTTGGTATACAATCATTAAAATTTGTTATTTATGTATACGTAATTATAAATTTTTATAATCTATAAGTATATCAATAATTGTACACTTTAAAAATATGTACATAGCCCCTCAGGGGAGCCCTATGTCCAGCAGTGGACGGCAGTAGGTTGATGTACAGTAATAAAATGTATTATATTTTATGTTATAAGTATTATTATAACTTTAGGAAGTAAGAATATGGTTTATTAATGGCTACTATTCACTGAACAGGGCTGTAGCTAAAAGGCTTGAGGCTTAATAATTTGATTTGAATTCAACATTCTAGAGAGAGGTTTCAACTTTCTTGTGGACTGGATATATTATGTATACTAGTAGGGGAGGCTATTATAAAAATTTTTGTAATATTTGATGTACATTTTAAATAAGTGTTCGTTAACAACACTTTTGAAGGCTTTGTTAACTGAATATTTTACCAATGGTACAGCAAAAGTATTTGTTAAATTTTGCCAATTACATATATGAATAATTTTGTGAATACAACAGCAAAAAGCAGTTAGCATCCATGAAATGAAACTAAACAAAACCTGTTTCTAGTCTTTTCGAGGTATAAATAACATATATTTTTATTTAAAAAAAAACAATCTCGCTTGAAATTATTAAACTTGCGCTCAATTTTTTCAAGCGGACAAAAACGCTAAATTTTAGTTTTAATTTACAATCTTAGATTTAAAGTATTTAATTATATTATGTAGCTCCGTGTCTCTACTTAAAGACCCCAGAGAGCAAGACTTGTTTATACCTGCTTACAAAATAATAACGATTAAAGCGCACAAGTTTATCATTATTATTGCACAAAATGAATGGATACTATTTTCGTTTTGTTATTTTTTATTGAGGACAAAATATAACGCAGAAAGTTTTTCAGACTTCAGTAAACTGAACGCACATGATCTGGTATACACAAGTTTAAATAATACACGTATTGAGCAGATGATTCAATAATAGTCAGAGTTTGTTTTTGTATTATTCAAGCACTTTACGTAAATTTTCATTTTTCACTGAAGCTAGAGACTTCTTAGACTAGAGACGCGTTTAATTCGCTCAAAATTGTTCCTTCGTACTATTGTAGAAGATATATCATCATCATTATTAGCCTATTGACGTCCACTGCTGGACATAAGCCTCCCCTTAGGAGTTATGCCCACAATCCCCACGCTGGGCATGCGGGTTGCGGATCGCAGAGCACAGCTTCTCACACCGCCCACTCTGCTGCCCACAGGCGGCCAGGGCATTTAGCTGTGCGTAGGCAGACCGCGATCTGCCAGCGAAGTAGCTAGAAGATACAAAGTAGAAAAATTATGGTTTGAGTTTTATCTCTATTTAAACAAATGATTTATTTGAAATGTATTTTAGTATACTTCTACGCACTTGTAAACCTAATACAGATGATTTGAATTGTACAAGGAACTGTACCTCCAATTATTTCATAACGGATACGGCTTACTCATCATGCCCCGTCCATCGCTCCTTTTTATAGCGGCCAATTAAAACACAGTAGACTATACTTATAAAACATATGGATAGCTAAATCACTATAAGTATGTTGCGACGCTGACCACACTAGGAAACAGGTATTGTACCGGCGTTAATTACATAAGTGCGAGAGAGATATGTGTATTCAGAGAACGGCACGAGCGAGCGGGATGTTGAGTGATGTGTATGTGCGTACGAGTTGCCTTTTTACAGCCGGTTCGATGCGCACACGCGTGTATCGTGCGCTTGTGTGCACGTGTACGTACACATGTGATACAGAATTTTCTAGCACTCCCGTCGTGATTAATGTTATACTTGACATTACGATGCGATAGACATCTGAAAATTACTTTTAATGGCGGAGAGACCAGCCTAATGCTCTAGTAGTATGTATCTATGTATAAATAGGAAATAGTTATACATAGAAAATACACTTCCTGGTAACCTTTATGTATATGTACCTATATATAAATTGTATATATCATTATTTCGATGTGAATAACCACATTAGCATGTGAGTTTTGGCCTCGCTTTGAATGATTTTTTTTATATTAACATACTTTGCATTCATAACCAATTAGAAGGAGAAAAGGCAATTAATTAGTGGGTGATTACGTTCGTTTGTTATACGAAAACATATTAAATATGCCTTTATTTTTTAAAGTAAAAAATGTACCATCGCGCCCATAATCTCCGAAGCGGTAGGCGAGGTAGACGAGTGTACAACACACTAGAAGAACAGATAATGGGTAGAGTAGACGAGTTCTGGAGTGGAGACCGCGACTCGGCAAACGCATCCCTCTCATACTAAAAGAAGAATCTTGTCCGACAGTAGAAACATTAAAAGGGTAGATAATTATAACCAAAATGCTATTACGAAATTGGATTTCAAAAGTAATAAAATCTGTCACCGGTATTGATTACATTACAATTTGACAAAAAGATTATTAATTTATACTTAATACGCATTAAAACATTGCATACAACTAAATACCTACATATTAAACTTCCGGCTCAACTAAAACAGACACTGTGAATTAAGCCAGAATGACTTACATTAACTATACCACTTAGGTACATATGTACATATATACGTATTAAGTTCATATCTATATTATGTATTCATCAAACCACGTATGTACTGATTACTTTCGCTGTTGTACAGGAAAATCCCTAAGATTCAACGTTATTCACATTTTAGTGTTAAGTGTTTCGTGAAGATCTAAACATAGAATAAATTCCGAGCCTTTGTCTGTTTTCTATGTAAAAGGTTTGTTTTACAATCCAAAACTTGTTGAGTTAGCCCGAAAAAACATATTATGTTAGTTACACTAGTATGTATGTACATAACTTAATATTTTCCTAACATTCTATACACACGGGGATAAAGTCATCTCCTTAAATACGCTCACCAGCCCGTTGATTTTGTGGTTACTGACCTCGTATACTGAGTCGAGTGTTGTAAGTTTGATTTGCACCTACAAATATTAAAAATTTAAAAAATATATCTATGTTGGATATAAGATTAGCCATGTAACATATGTATATTGGGGAAATTATTGAGTAGTTTATCGGCGACTTAGTCACTGTACCAAAGATGTTTAGTTTAGGTCCAGCTGGCCGTATGTTTGGAGGTGTTGTAATATTTATAATATTATTATTATTCTGCTCTTTACACACACTTGTAAAATAATAGAGACCCATTTAAGCCCAGAAAAAATATTTAATTTAATTTAACATTCAAACCATCCACCCATATGAAAAGTAATCGACTTCGGACGCTACGAACGCTCCAAAAATGTGGTAGCGATGACGTCATAATCTCTATGAATATATCCAAGATAGTATACTATCATGCAAAATAGCATTATATAAACATTACACAGTATTTTTTTTATATAGCCACAGATAATATATAGCAGTATTACAATTGTGTAATATTCATTTAATTTTCGAGCGCGTACGGTACTTGCCGGCAGGAAATTATTCAGATTCATTTGTACTATAATTCTGTTTTAATTATTTTTTCCTTCGAGCGGTATAAACGTGGCAATGCTGTATATGGTTATTTAACGTAACTTGTAGTGCTTTTTTACATTTGGTAACTATTGCAAACAATAATGCAAGTATCGCCGTTGGAATAAGGAATACACTGGAACATTCAATAGTTATAGTAGATTTTGAGAAAATCTGTACCGCTAACTAAAACACCATACAATATTTAGACTTCATCGTACATTTTTCAAATTCAAATATCATTTATTCAAAATTGGTTCATTATAACACTTTTTGCACGTCAAAATGAAACTACCACCGTTTCGGAAAATGTCTAGCTATGGAGAAGAAGCGGCGAAAGAAACTCCATAGGTGTGCTTTTGCTATTTTAAAATAAGCACTTATGTTAACGTCAAACATCTGTCTTGCATGTAATCTGCAATTGAGTAATAGACTTTTTGACATAATCGAAGCGTAACGAATTTCTTGAATTTTCAAACTGACAAACTTACCGCGTCGTTTGGTAGTTTGTTATAAAACCGTATACTTCGACCTATAAACAAGTTAGATACTTTATGAAGCCTAACAGTGGGCACTGCAAGTTTATTTTTATTTCTCAAATTTAGTTGATGGAGATCACTATTCTTCTTAAATTTACTAAGATTTTTGTGGATATTATAAATATATTGTGAGTGTAGAGTAAGTATATTACTGTCTTTGAATGTGTTTCTTAGTGACTCCCTTGGACCCATCATATAGATAGCAAATAGAACGGATAATACGAGTACTATCATACAGATGGCATTATCCATTCATCTATCATCCAGAATCGCAAAGGTAGCTGTAACAAATCACAACTAGTTGCTAAACATGTCTATTCGACATACAATAATAAAAAAAGTCTCAGAAAGCCTTAATGAGAACTTTAATTTCTATACGAGGCTCTATAGTTGTTTCAATAATGCATAATAATTCATTTTAAATACGGTTTTGAATCGTGGCTAAATACTAAACACGTAATAAATTTCATATAACAATTAATAGGAGGAAAAGAGTTGTAGAATTATTGCAGAATTCAGCATTTCTGTTTTGTACCGTTCGAAACGTTTTGATAAGGTTTAACGACTTTGAAGTTGGCAAGTTGGTAAGTTAACAAGATGCTAAAGTACAATGTGTGATACAAGTGTGTTGACCCGGGCGCACGTGCCGTTTATTTATCAATTACGACGGAGATTTGAACTTCTCGCTCTACCGGCCAACTGTGGCCGCTCGGCACGGCGCCCGCTACGTACGGTCGCACGACATATTGGACTTGCTCAACCGGATCAACTAAGACCTGTTACATATGTAAATTCTACTACATTGTTGGTTGATACAATTGTAAATAATTTGTATGTCTCGTTGATGCAGTCGTTGCAAATAGGACGAATAATATAACTGGTGAACAGTGGGAGTATTACATTTCGTTATGTTATGGATATACTTTAAGATCCCATTTTTTAAGGAGCCTAATCAGTAAATAAAAAAGACATTGAAATAACCTCGAAAATACATAAAAATAAATGTTTAGTAGCTTACGATTGAAAATAGTGTTTTAAATTGAGCTCTACATTAATTAAGCCACCCCATATGCTGCACCTATCATTTCTGTACACATTATTTCAATAACTTTGTGTCAAAGTATGATGTTGCATATATCAACTTCATCATAACCCTATTGCAGTCCACTGTTTAATAAACCCCCCCCCCCCCCTGCGTCATGGGTTATGCCCACAATCGCCCCCCCTGAGAATGCGGTTTGGGGATCGCAAAGCACAATATCTCGCACCGCCTCGCTGGTGCCCCTAGACGGCCAGGAGTTTTCGCGTTGCCTATCCGGCCATCGCCAAACAGCGATCTGCCAGCGCTGGGTTATGTCGCCTCCTACGACACCCTGTATC
>DWDV01002946.1:0-11050 GCA_018245615.1 Mimoniades ocyalus | reverse complement strand
AGGCTAGATGGGATGACTGACCTGGAAAAGCTGCAGGCAGAAACTGGATGCGGCAAGCCGTGGACAGGGCTCGAGTGCGCTCATTATGGGAATCCATTTCCAACTGTGAACTTAGATAAACTGATGATGATAATATTACTTCATTTGCTTACCCTACATACTTGGAGGCTATAAATTATACTACGGGTTATTCAGATGATTTTAACTCAGTTGTATGCAAGTTTTGTTTCCATTGTATCTTTATCTAGACTTAATAATCAATCACCTTACATATACATAGTACTCGTATATTAATTTACAAGTTTAGCCCGTCGACTACTTCGTTGCTCATGTTGGTGGCAAGCGCGACTGCCGATCAGGAGGTTCTGGGTTCAATTCCCGGGTCGGGCACTACTGCATTTTTCTAATTTTGATTTTCTAGTTGTCGCCCGGAGTCTGGAAATGTGCCCGGTGTATGTGGCATCACCTATTCCATAGTGGGACATAAACGTAGATGAGCGACTGCTAATTCCAAGTTTTCCTGAACGTTTAATTCCACGAACTACTTAAACTATGAATCCTTTTGCCTACTGTTATGTAACAATCATTAAACCTCGTCAAAAAGACGGTTTATTAGCATCTAAGAGACATGTTTGCAATTAGTTCCTACCTCCACCAATCTACACTGCAGTAATATGACGTCACCAACCGTGGGACGCAAAAACTTTGCAGTCTATTAATTACTAATTTGGAAGAAATGAATGCTATAAGTCCCGCTTCTAAAAAGTACATTAATTATTTGTACTGCATAGCATTTAACACGAATTTAAATTAAATTGTTATTTAAACATTTCATACCAAATATTAATTCCGTGTCTGATTGGAACGTAACAATTACCGACATTTGTGAACATAAAATGTATTTGCCGCAAATGCAATGACTTGCGAATTAAACAATTTTAGGGTTTGCGCCTTTGTAATACGGATCACATGAAAAGTTATATAACAATTTCAATGTTGTTAGCACGAGTCGTAAAGGTGGCTTAAATGTAAATTGCACTTTACAGGATTGCAATTTTACAGAATGTATTTTGTTTATCAAATAGACAAAACAAAATAGGTATCTATACATACATACATACATACATATCTTCACGCCAGGTCCCTTACATACATTACATCTTCAATACATCAGCCTCTATAGCCCCGCTGCTGGATATTGGCTTCTTCCAAAGCCTGGCAGAACACCTAGTCCTTTGCTGATCTCATCTCTTGTATATATTGTATAAGATTGTATAAGATTCTATATTGTATAAGATTCGAGTTTAATATTTAGTTTCGAGTTTAGGGGTTATATACCACAACGGAATAACTCGTTGTTTACTACACTTCTCTGCCTATCCCACTAAGGAAATACAGGCGTGATATATTATGTAATCGATGCACTGAATAATATTTTTATATAATTTATATACATATATAAAAGAAGATACTGACTAACTGGTCGATCAACACACAGATAAAACCGCTGAACCTAGAAGCACGAAGTTCGGTACAAATGTTCCTTGAATGACGTAAGTGAACACTGAGAAAGGAATTTAGGAAATTGTAACGGTAATAACGGGTTTGAAATATTGTACGAATCTTCGTCAAGTTTGTATGTTAGACACGTTAAATTTTAAATTTACGCTCTCGATTAATCAAAAAGTAATTACTTTGTGGCATGTGTTTGTACATAGCATTGAGTTCTCCGCGAGCAGAGTTGCGGGCTAAAGATAGTTATGAAATAAAACGACATATTTATACAAACGTCATGTCATTGCACTAGTCTCGTGTAAACTGTTTAAAATAGTCTGTACCTACATTTATCGGCTCTTATAAATGGAATTCGTTTGCTTAAAGTGCTCTCTAAAGCCTAAAAACATGCAACAATAATAGAACTCACTCGACAGTCAATACTTTGTGACGCGCCGCCTCAACACAAACATGTACACCTCAACAAACTCCAATCCCAGTTTATCCCATGTAACACACTACGAAAATTAGATCCGCTGCATGTTAATCTAAAATTTTATCGCACGAGTGCATCCCGGATTCCGTATTAGTGTGAATGGGCGCGTATTCTGAACGTATTCGCTTTGCGATATCGGTTTAGTGATTAGTACTTGGCCCTATTCGGGGCGCGCGGTTTAGTCGCACACACGATTCATTAGGCCAAATTCGTACGATGTGCGGTCGCATTCCGGTTATTATCGGCAATTTGTGGGCCGTAATATAATGATAATTGTCATTAAATACACAATTTGATTGTTTAAATTATGCAAATACGCGATGGAAATTGATTTGCGAGGCACGATTTGAAGACGAAAATCGTTTATATAAACTGTTAAGGCATTATCAAACTTTGTTTCTGTGCTCTACTGTCATAATGAGATGTAGATATCACAGGAATGTCACTTGTCAAGTACTGATTAACATTTCACACATCGCAGCAAAACATGCTGAAAAGCTCTGGGCGAGTGGGATTCCTCATAATTTTTTTTCTTTACCAATAAAGCAAATGGCATTTAATTTTAAAACATAACAAATAGAAGTGCGAGAGATTCGAACTCAAGACCTTAGCTATTTAAAAGTGCATTCGAAATGTCGTCTTTAATTGTACAACGCAAAAAACCTACAAATTTAAAACGATCGTATTTTATCAGGTATCGTTATTAATATCGGAAATATAAATAGTATTCAATTACTGTTTATTTAGATATTGTTATGTCATATTAAAATTGTATATATATAAATAAAATAATAATTAAAAAAATATTGAAACGTTTTAACCAACGCAATATTTGCAAGAATTTAATAAAAAATGTTTATTTTTATAAAGGCCCCGGCGAGATTCGAACTCACGATCTCCTGTTTACTAGACAGGCGCTTTAACCAACTAAGCCACGGCGCCGATGTCTGTACGCTCAAATATTTTACACACATTAATAATTAATGTGTGTAACATATTAACGTTATTATTAAGTTACACACAAATCACGTCCTGGTTCGTTGGTTGAGTGGTTGCAAGTTCGACTGTTAATCAAGAGGTCCTGGATTCAAATTCCGGGTTGGATGCTTTTCAATTATTCTAGAAAGGCTCTGAATCTGGATTCGTGCGCGGTATATGGCAATAGATTCACCCTCTGTATAATGGGACGTGTAACTAAATTGGTAAATCACAGGAGTGCATTAAAGTGCCCTGCCTACCCCTTCAGAAAAATACAGGCGAGACGTTTTGTTATGATAAGCTACAATTACATTTCATTTTGTTGATTCGTAAATAAATATTACAATAAAAGGAACTCAATAAACCAAGTTATAAACTTATAGAATATGATCATGTAACTTAACAAACTGTCAACTTTAGTTTGCCGCACTACATATCCAAGATGGCCCGACATGTCCGAGTGAAAACATACAGCGACACGTCAAAACAAGTTTTCCGTGAAAGTAACTAACATAATTTGGTAAGGGCATACTTGGCTTTCGAGTAACGTCGCCTTAAATTAACTTGTACGTCTTTTCATGCACCCCCAATTTTGAGTTGCGGAACATGTAGTTACGCGGATTATGTGTAATAAACAACTAAGTTATAAGTAAGGAACTAAGTTATAATACGATGATAAAAACACCAAAAACGCATGTTTTGTGTCACATGCTCTAAAATTGTAAAAGCTGACAACTTCTAAACAAAACGTACTCGTTAATCAAAAGTATATAAAAATTAAATGAACAAGTCAGGCACGTCATTCAACAGCGAAAGATTATAAAGTCGGTGAAAGCAGGTAGGTATATGTTGGAAGAATTACGTTACAATTAGGTATACACACAAAAGATAGAATACAGAATAGAATTACACATACAGAAGACTTAATTTTTTTTTATATTAATCTGTATTCAATCGATTAATATTAAATTAACTGATATGTATAACAGTTCTTTTCCTATAATCACGTTCCAGGTAGGTCGCAAAGTTTACTACTCAATACAGGTAAAAAAATATATGCATGTTCTGGTACAATTTGGTTAGGAAAATCAATATTAATTAAACATGAATCATTCGCGTGGGGTCAATCTGACCCCAACGTGCATTGACATGTGCATACATTTTACATTTACATAATCGATTATAAACTCGAAGATTCGGATAGCTTAGCCAGCAGAGGAAAGCGACAATGTCCCTGTGATGGTGCTGATAACATAATGACCCCACGCAATTACCAATGTAAGTATTTTAACGCGAGCGGTTGACGGGTTAACATTAATAACTAAAGAAGATCTAAATACCTCGCGGTAGTAAATAAAGCTCCTCACACACGTAAAACTGCAGGGGATGGGGCAGTGCAAATGAAATGTTTCCCAGTTTTATTCGGCCTTAAATGTTTCGCTGAACAAATAATGTCAGCAACATGAACTTTTTTCCCCGTGTCAGCGGCACGCCGGTGTTGTGGTAACCGAATGCGTTATCTTATGACTCATTTCACTCGCACGAGAAAACACGTGTAATTTACGGTGGAATATTTCATAGTTAGCAACGAGTTACAATTTCAGTTTTTCGATTCTATTATTTTCGTTTCTTAGTATTGTTTTTATTGTTTTATAACTAGGCTTTGTTACGGACCTGAAGCGTTTCTTCTACATTCATCACTCTCTCAACTTTGCCCACTCTGAACGAACAGTTTTATCTGACAAAATTGATAGAAAAACATAATCATCATAAAAACTAATGACAATAACGAACGAAATAAAACCGATTAAAAATGACTAAACACGAATAATGACGGTTATGATGTACACATAATTAATTATCTTAATTTACACGATTCATTTTCAATTCGGCAGTTGAAATGGCAACATATTCCCTAAACGTTACTCAGTAACTTCCTAATTTAGTAACATACATACGCATTAACAGTCCGAAATGTGGTAATTACTGTTAAAATACGACAGTCCGCGTCCATTGCTTCGTATTGCAGCGCGGATTAAAACATGCCTTTGTTACACAGCGTTCGATGTTCCAATTTCCGGTGAAGTCCCGCCAACCAAATGGGATCGCTTTCAATATACCATTTTGGTTATGCGTGACAGTGTTATATTACATATATTTACCGCTCGGTATCCGTATAGTAAAGTGGTTTTGATAAGTTGAAAGCGGTTGATAGAATCTAACGTGGGCCTGGGCTTCTCAAAATATTGTAATATCTAAGAAGACTGCATCCTTGGTAGTGTTGGTTGCAAACGTGACTGTCGATCGAGAGCTCCTGGGTTCAAATCCCGGGTCGAGCAATATTGGATTTTTATAACTTTGGTTTTCTAGTATAGGCTCGGAGTCTGCATATGTGCTCGATGTATGGAAATAGGCTCACCACCTTCCATAGGGAGACGTATGTATGTGTAACTGGTACTGTGTACGTGAGAGTGTACTACACTCTTCTGCCTGGGGTAGGCAGAGGAGTATAGTCGGGGATTGCAGATATGATTTTACGCAGTATCTAAGATCTCCTACTATCCTCGTATAGAGTATAAAGTTCCACTTATTCACGTTTGCTTTCGTTTTGATTTATATTGTCTATGGGTCTCACGATTCCTTTCGGGATAGCGCGATTTGTTTCGGACATATCCGAGGTCCTAGTAGGACCTTCGATCAATGGGGGCGGCATGGGGGTCATGACCCCCAGGGGCTGAGTCTACGTCCATGAAAACGTATCCGTTGAAGTACATTAAGTGATGTACTTTTCACAGAAGACCTTATTTTTTTTGCTCGCCGAGATCTTCAGAAGGCCTTTCTTTTTTTTTTGCTCGCCAAGATTCTCAAGAGACCTTTTTTTGCTCGTCCAAGATTCTCAAGAGACCTTTTTTTGCTCGTCCAAGACATAGGAACTTTTAAAGGGACGGCAACATTTTCTCCCACTCCGGACAGCTAAAACCCACGCTATGGCACTGTTTACTTGTACCTACTATTATCAAAATTAAACTATAACTTCTTGTGATCTGACCACGACTATGTGACCCCCTCCCCCTGGCGCCAAAGCTGGATCCGCCTTTAAGTCCTTCTTCTTGATAATAGGAATGAGACTGTAGAATGGTGTAATGTCATTAATTGTTGTGTTCATTTATGTTCAGCTGTCATAACAACGTGAGTGATTTATTATGCTTTAAGTGTACATCTAACACTTTAAACGAGCAATTAAATTAAACGAGCAGTTCAATGCAAAGCGAAGCTTGGTCGCCCAAATGCTACTTAATATGCGCCGTTTGTGTTCCAAATTCGACCATTGCAAGGTCTCAAAATTATACTTGCTTTTCACAATATTAATTGTAATTAACTTTTTCAATAAACTGATTGACTGATTTAACTGACCCGTGGGTGCAGTGGTTATTGAACCTGACTGTTGCGCCGGGGGTCGTGGGTTTGATTCCTACCCAGAATAAATATTTGTGTCATGAGCACAAGTATTTGTTCTGTGTTTGGGTGTAAAAAAGTGTCTATTTAAATCTGTATATTTATATGTAGGTATATATGTAGTTTATTACCCATCTGGGATTATATGGCAGTGTGTGGAAATATTCTAAGATATTATTATTATTAATAAATATTTTGTTTTACTTAAAATACTCATATGAGGTATAAAATTCAATAACTTTTAAAAATTATTTCAACAAATCCAATACCACAATTGAACGAAAGAATACTAATATGTACGAGTACATGTAAATAATTTCACAGTCCATGCTATTAATTCTGGAAGTACATAAGCTTACTCAAGTATATAAGCTTACTCAAGTATATAAAATTACTCAAGTATATAAGCTTACTCAAGTATATAAGCTTACTCAAGTATATATCCCGCAACTAACCGTAAGTAAGTTCGCTGAAAAATACATCAAATCAACTTAAAACGTTTCTATATGAGAAGTGTAGTAGGAAAATTTATCGGTTACACGAAGGGCAATTTTTAACTGATCCTTCTGGCTTGTTAACGGAGTGAAATATACGTGTGGAGAGAAAATTGGATGCAGTAGACCAGGATGAGTTTAAAGTGGGGCATTTAAATAGATACACTGGCTGAGAGATGAAAATCCACTGAAAAGTTGAGAGCTCTATGCGGGACGGTCTGGTCTGACTTTGAAGAAAATAACGCACTTGCGATAATAAATGTTATATTAATAGTTAGGTTGTCAATATTTTCTATATTTTCTTAGATGGTTACTTTAATTTATTGAGATTTTATTTGAAAATAATTAGTACTCATTCAGTGTAATCTCGTATAAATGTAAAATTTTACCACCAATTTATTATAAACAAAAATACCAAAATTATACGAAATAAGAATTGTATCAGATTTCACGTACATTTGTAAAACTGTTACAAAGGGAATACTCATTTAACAGATGGATAAAATTTCACTGTTTTCCCGTACAAATCGGAAAAATCCGACACCATAATGAACGGAACGATTTGAGTAAACCTACCGCGGACTATTAAGAACGCTTCGAGGAGCTACTAATATTTCACATAAATAAGACAAAATAATCGTTTGTTATCAATTATTAAGAACGTATGACTGCCTCGTTGGTCGTGTTGGTTGCAAGTGCAACTGCCGAACGGGAGGTCCTGGGTTCGATTCTCGAGTCGGGCACTACTAAATTTTCTAATTTAGATTTTCTAGTAGTGGCTCGGAGTCTGGATATGTGCACGGTGTATGGCAATAGGCTCACCACCTATTCCATCGTGGGACTTAAAAGTAACTGGTGAAACGTGGGAATGTTATACATTCCTCTGCCTACCTCTTCGGGGATTACAGGCGTGAAGTTACGAAATTACCTGAATTAAATATTATTTACCTTATTATTATACCTGACATATATTATTATACCTGACATGTATATACATATATTAATATGCACTAACCAAATGACCAAACAAATTTAGTTACGTTGATAAAGTATTCTGCCCCAGTTGTCATCATTAGGTAATAAACATTAAACGCGCTCGGAGTCATTAAAGGCACTTTAAAACCGTCCGACAGGAATACAGAGCATTATCTCGTATTTTCACTCATCCACACTATGTACGTAAGTATAGATAATATTTTTTAAGCCATATCTCTTAATGAACATATACATATAAATATGTAAACCTACCCGATTACGAGTACATTGTACAGCTAAGTGGAGACGAACCGATTTTTACACGCACCTAGCACTAAAATCCTTAATCAAGACATCAAAGGCCCGATGTAATCACAAAGTCACATTATGAATTAGACAGCTGTTATTACGCGGTGAATGTGTGAGGCACTTTTACCCTTATCTCGACATCCTTGAGGCTATAATTGTGTGAGACTGGCAGATACCGTGCGAGCGTCCTGAACCTGACGGCTCTATTAAATAAGCAAGAGATCATTTTGCTTGTATTTCGTGTTCCTTTTTCGAATAATTACTGTCTTCCATTATTAAATCCGTTGGTGTCGTTTTTAAAATAATCACTAGTAAAGCTTTTCGATTAAACACATTTCGTGTTTTAGAATTACAATTTTTATTGTATGCATCTTCAACAGGTCCCTTACGGGGTAGGCAGAGAGCACACAGTGCCAAATATGTCTATTATTACAGACATATTAAAGTTTGTCCCACATTGTACCATGCGACTGCAATTATCAACATTCCCATTGTATATAGATCTGTAAAAACCCATAAACAATGACTTGCAGTACATAGACAAAAATACAATTAAAATTCTTTTTACATTTGACGTTCGTCCACAGGTCCTCTGGAAACTACCTCAAAGCATTTCATGTTGGAGTCTACCTACCTTTTAACCTTTGCCTTGATAAGTACTACTTTAGATTATTTATGCTGCTCAAACTCCTTAAAATGTCACACTCCGTAATCGAGACGTCTTTACCTGCTTGGAAACTGCAGCATGGAAAGGCACGGGTGATATGTACCATGCTGCTCAACTTCGAAATTTAGATTTTTGAACAAAAAGTTGGTGAAAAAATTTAAGGTGAAGATTAAAGAAAGTTTCACCTAAATGACAAGTAAGGAAACTTCTCGGCGCGCTCTGCGAATAACAGAAAACTGTCTATTAATCGTTCGTTGTAAAAATAAGACTTCAATAAAACGTAAAGTTACATAGACAATTCGATCCGTCAGTCTGTGAGACATGCTTACATTAGCGTTCATTCAAAATAGATAAACAGTTATCTGTACCACATACAGTCACCCCATTAGGTATTCTAGCCGGAACACGAGAGCTGTGAGCCGACAAAGTCAATCGATACACGATACGTCGTGGAGCATTAGACAACCCCTCCACACCCCTTGAGCCTAGTTATTCCACGCTATCCCCCGCTATTTCATTCATCCCCACTCCGCGACCTCTATGCAGAACAGTATTTCAGAAGTTTGAATGTACCGCACAAGTCTGAAAACTGGCAACTTAGGATTTAGGTACCAAATATGCGATTGTGTACGTTATTACGATGCGCTTAAGATTGAAATGATGTGCATAATATGTTGGTATCAACATGCCAAGTCGAACCTGTAACGCCCAACAATTTACAGAGTCCGAACTGTTGCAATTTCGCGAGCTGGTTTCGAATTTTGGCCACTTTTTCCGATAGATCACGAAGTTGTTGAATTTTTAAAATGTTGTTCAGTTTGCCGATGTTTCAGAGATATTGGAACTCTTTATCGATGTCACAAAATATGACTTTACCTTGTTTTTTTAGTACCTACCACATGGATAATATAATGTAACATGACAGCTGATAAACAAACATAAATATAAAATGATACAGAACAGAACTACCATTTGGGCTCATCGCACATATATTTACTCTGTGTGATAATGAAACCCACAACCTCCATCTCAGTGGTTGAGTTCGCTAACCATTAGCCAAACACACCAGTCAAAATTAAAAAGCCTATTTAAAAACAACCTTCATTAAATAAAAATCTATCAGTCTACGATAACTACCTGTACCTATAGAGTTTCTAAAGCTAAGGAAAGTGATAATATTTTTCATCGACATGACGTTAATGTTCATAAACCGTATATATTGGAACGTACACATGAAGTTTTATCTCTGTCGTATATCTGTAATCATTAAGCTTTCAACACGCTTATTCATTGACAATTTCTTTGTATAGGGAAGTCATAGATGTTTATACTCTTGAATTCCAGCTACTTTCTGAATAAAAACCACAGCTTTATGGATTACGTTTTATAATCGTAAACAAAACATCACGCCTGTAATCCCAAAAAACGATAGGCAGTAGAGTAGTATTGCCACTTTTCACTAGTAACTTTTACGTTCCACCAATGAATAGTGGCTGAGCCTGATGACATACACCTGGCACAAATCGAGACTCGGAGCTCCTACTAGATGTATCAATTTGAAAATTATAATTTAGAAAAAATCAATAGTACTTGACTATTGTATTATTTTAATTGTTATAATTTTTACTGCTTTTAAATGATATAAGACGTAGAAGGTTGCAGAATTATACAACACCGATGTTATCCGTAACTTTTTGTATTACATTTTTCCCTTAGAAGTTATGCTCGTAATATTTCCTCCGTTAAAAATCGTTATCCTTACGCCAGCCTACAAGTAATTTTGTAATTAAGTTATTCCTTTGATGCGAGATAAGTGAATAAAAGCTTCAATGTTTTCGCGGAAGTCGAAAAAAAATGTTTATAATTACATTTAAATTTGTTGAAGAAGAACGATATTATGTTCCAATTGTTTTCTTGAAACAATTAAGCACATGGATTTATATTACGATGAGAAACAATAGCCAAATGAATATTCAAAGAATCAACTATAGGAAAGACTTCAGACAGCAGTCAATGGGCCGCTGCCGCTCTTACACATCTGTAATTTAATTCAATTTTACTTGTGAAGGTACGTATAATGTTCTACGAGTAGACGGGTAGCACGTCGGGAGAAATCCAGAAATATCATAACATAGCATTGCAGCAAATGCATTTCGCATGGAGTCCAAGCAAAATGCACCC
>DWDV01002945.1:0-11052 GCA_018245615.1 Mimoniades ocyalus | reverse complement strand
GGAATGCAGAACACTCCCACGTTTCACCAGTTACGTTTACGTCCCACTATGGAATAGGTGGTGAGCCTATTGCCATGTATCGGGCACATTTCCACACACTCTCCGACCACACACTCTCACTATCATCCAGGATGGACTGGGATGGGAGGCCATTGGACGTCAAGTACGCCATTGTGCCCCTTAAGGTCTTACACAAGAATACATAAACAAACATTTGTATTATATAATAATGCTAGTTAACACATTATTTAGCGATCAGCTTAAAAAAAATTACAAGCTTTTTCATCCTAGTTGGGGTCAGTGACCGTCCAGCTCCTGCACTTTTCATGTAAACCAATAATTCTCTATGAGTCGAATTCTAATTCTCTCTTGAGTAATATTGTGAACAGTTATTTTGTGAACTTCCTCAACATAGTGGAACCAACAGTTATTTTTACTAACGAATTAATGTATTTTTGCTTTATACAACTGATAAAAATGTAATACATATATGGTTACTTGATGGCAAAGCACGTGTAAACGTACAACGGAATTAACGGTATCAAGTGAAAAATAAAATTTATATGTAGAGCGACGACCTTGTCGGGCACGCGAGAGATAATGGAGATCACGGTTGGAGGAGTGTACCATTGCAGCATCACGCGACAATCACGAGGTATTCCATCGGCATGGAAGATCTATGGTGGGGTCGTGACAGAAATTAACAATAACGAATTAGTAATGATTATCGTTGGATATCTCCAATATCTATTGACGTAGCTAAAGGATTGACTCAAGTGGCGTTAAAAAATAAGAAGGAAAGATGACAGGTGGAGTGGGCGAGTTCTAGAGTGGAGACCGCGGCTCGGCAAACGTAGTGTAGGACGCCCTCCGGCCGTGAGAGGACGATCTGCGAAAGGCTACAGGCAGAAGCTGGATGCGGCACGTCGAGGACAAGACGCAATGGCGTCAAGATTTCGTGTTTAACGGTTCAGTTAATACTAAATATCAGTATTTCCTTACAAAATGTCATTCATTATATTATAATAATTCAAATTCAAATTCAAATCTCATTTATTCAAAATTGGTTCAAAAGAACAGTTTTTGTACGTCAAAATGATGCTACCAACGCTTAGGAAGATGCCTCGCTATGGAGAAGAAGCGGCGAAAGAAACTCCATAGGTGATAATATATCATTGGGATGGTATCAGTATATTTTTTCATTTATTTATTAATTCACCAACAGAATTATTTTTCGTTATGCTACGAATGAGTTATACGAGTATATCAGGCATTCCAGACAGTTGATGCAAATTCTAGTTGACTACGAAACAGCGAGCTAATTAGTAGTACATTTGTGTCAGGGGAAAAAAAACCCCTAGTGGGTATCTATTTCTTTTGAGAAAATCTAGCATATTTAGTGCTTGTTTAATTGTTACGTCCAGTGTATGTATGTTGAATCATATTTGTGAGCGCGTCATCAGTCCCAGATAACGAATTTGGTTTACTTCCTGCAATATATCTGAATTTAATTTATACGTGTGAGATGATTCTCTTTTTATGAGGTTATTTAATGTGATTTTTTTTGTATTATAAATTATATTATTTTATAAGCAGTGACAAGTTATCCGTTTTAAATTCAGCCCATCATTCCGCGAGTCCCGGCTTAAAATCTTGGCGCGCATCTAGTTAAAAAAATGTTCGTTGTTATATTAAATATCACGTTTTCTCACAACACTCCACACCTCCACGGGTCTGTAACGATATTTCGCACTCAGTGTTCTCTGCCGGCCCCGCACGGGACATGGTGCGAACATATGTATGTATGTATGTAATAATAATAACATTAATATAACAGTTGACATTTTATACTTACACCTCAGTTACTAAGACAATATATCTTTTAGCACATATTGTTCTGTATTATTGACGTAATACACAAGATGTGCTACGTATGTACATACATACATACATACACACATACATACACACATACATACATATATGCATACTCACATACACACGCAAACACACACACACACATACGTATATACAAGCATAAAAAAGGCAAATGAGAATTCATTTATTTCACACTTGTTAGGACGTACTCGTATAACGTAGTACGCACCGGTTACAATTTCACGTAGATGTGAAACATACAAAGGTCGATCGTCCAGTCGTAGCGTTATTTCGCATAAAATATCATGATTACGTAACAATTGATAGTATTATTATCCAATGTTAAAATATTGTCCCACTAATGGTTTTTTTATATTGCACAATAGTTCCCACCGCGTGTTGGAGCTTTTCACTTCCATGGATGTTGTCAACAATATTCATAACTTTAATGCTCTACGTGTAATTTAAAATACTATTATATCACGGAGTTAATTAGGACAGCGTTTTTTGTTGTACGTTAATTGAATCACACCTACGAAAACAGGCTTCATTAAAACCTTTTGATTTTGCTTACTAAAATATTATTTTCAATCATTTTTTGTACATTATTAGTATATTATTAGTATATAGTGTATCAATACTATAACATTATGGTAAATAAATTATTTTATATTAAATACCATCTCTACTCCTATAAATGTGTGATTAACTTCATGTAAATAAATAAAAAAATATATACAATAATATTCTGTTAGTAAAGACAAAAGACCCAAGCACTACCATGTAATATTACCATGTAGTATATTAAACGTTCTAATCAATCCATATCTTTTTTAAAAATGTTATCAAAATGTTTAACTGCCTCGTTGGTCGTGTTAGTTGCAAGTTCGACTGCCGAACGGGAGGTCCTGGGTTCGATTCCCGAGTCGAGCATTACTAAATTTTCTAATTGAGATTTTCTAGTAGTGGCTCGGAGTCTGGATATGTCTGACTCACCAACTATTCCATAGTGGGACGTAAACGTAACCGTTGAAACGTGGGAGTGTTCTACATTCCTCTGCCTACCTCTTCGGGGATGACAGGCGTGATGTTACGTTGACGTTACCAAAAATGGAAATTCGAGAGTGACCAATACAAATAGAAATTTATTATGTAAAAATGAGCGAGAGAGCGAGTGTAAGATATACCAGTATGTCAGGTTAATGTATGCAAATAGGTGACTTTGTCCGCTGCTTGTTCTATTTTGCGCCGAGTGGTCAGAGTCAGTCATTCCACGTGCGTTGCTGTATTGCTTCGCAGCTAAGTGGTGTGCCTATGTCACTTGAAATTTCTAATAACTACCTTACTTTAATGGTTAAAGCACTTCTGTTACAAATTTATACATGTAAATAAAATTGTTGTATCTCTCCATTATTTCTGAATACAGGTGTAATTTTACAGTGACACAATAATAAGTAAGATCAGTCAAGTATATGCCTTACAAATTTGTGACTGACTCTCCGTCTGACTTTTTCCCCGTTTTCGCCATTTATTTTGTCTGTTTGTGTGTTCGACTGGCTTTTTTGCCAGACGGATGGACAGACAGACAAAAGTTTGAACCAATATTAAAAGCACCAGCGGTAGAATTCTCTGAACATTATAATATCACCTTCATAAAGTATTGGCATTAATATGATGTTCATTTATTGAAGAGAGCTTTCATTATGTCGAGTGTAGACAGTGATATGTTCGATGGAAATTGCATTCAGCGCTTAGTGTTATCTCGGCTTTATTCAGACTATTCATTTCGCAATTTGAAATAAGAAAAACGTAACTTCACGCCTGTAATCCCCGAAGAGGTAGGCAGAGGAATGCAGAACACTCCCAATTTGAAATAAGCTCATTATTAATAACATTGACCAGTTTGTTTTTGACTATAATATGGATACCATAGGTTTAAATAATAGTAAAAGCTTATTTTTAAGCGTAGAGAATAGTAAAACAGCAGGAAAGCAATCACAAGTGGACGCTGCCGCCCAGATATCTGCATACGACCTCGTATACGGCTAAGAATATGATTCCGCCCCGTCCTTTTCACTTTGATGAAGTCGTCCAAATCATGCGATAGGTACAAATATTTATAAGTGGTATATCACTGCAGGTACAAATTGTCCTAAAATATGGATGAAATTTCATAATGTTTCGGTTTTAGGTTTCCCAATTGATTATAATGTAACGTTATTATTATGAATTAAACGTCGTCATGCTGAGCTCTTGACGGAACAGGCTGAGATCATGTGTCAAATCTATCCGTACAGATCTAGTGTATTTAAGGGAATGATTTTCAATCTACTGAGGTAAATTGCAATTACACCCTGAAACAAATAAATTACTCCAGAAAAGTTACAGTTATAATATCGCGACAGCTAAAATAGCAGATGAGAATGAAATTCGCGGTCACTGAACAAGTGAGCACATTGACCTTGAATGAGTTTTTGTTGATGCAGTACTCGTAGTACACATGGAATTATTTTTAAAGTCTTCACAGTATATATCACATATGCATGCAATCTTAGATCAGTTTCAGGTGTGTTGTTTTGGACTAAGGACATCGTTTGAACAATAGGTATTTTAGTTCGGCTTTGAAATAAAACACGATAGTATAAGCCACAAAAGCGTGGTTGAAAAATGGTTCTTTTACATTTGTGTTGGACAAAAAGTCAGCTTCGATAAAAAATTGGTTTTATGATAAGATTCGTTAAAAGAGTGATTCCAATCTCCAATCACTGACCAGTAAATTTGTATTCTATATTTGTACTATTTTTCTTTCTAATAATGTTATTACTCGAATTAAGATTCAAATTTTTATACATGAATGACGTGTGGTAAATATCAATAGTGTGATTTGAGTTTCATTCAGCGCCATCTGTTATCCTGTCATTGAAAGTATTATATGGTCTGTAGCCAATTAATTTTTACAGCTTTTGTGATATTGATGGATGGTGTTTAGAAAATATTGTTAGTTTCATTTACAACTTTAGCGCCATCTGTTGCTTAGTATTGAAAGTATTATATACCTAACAGTTTTATATCTCTATTTTTTTTTATTATTCCTATTTAATTTTACGAAAATTACTGATTTAATATACTTCAGTATTAACATTGATTTGGTTGCCGGAGAAAACGTTACGAAAGAAACCGGTAGACATTTTGGATCATTCAAAATAGCGGGAATAACTTACGATGTTGATGTAAACTGGAAACTGAAAGGATTAAGCGTAGGTCTTATAATTAAAGTGATAAAATAAATCAGCTTTAAAGGCTATAATGAATCTGAAAATAAGCTCTATGCACTGGGCTGCACGTAAAGTCGACTTTAGTGCTCTTCTAACAATAAAATTACTTGAGAACAAACGCATTTGAACCGATAGAAGATTTTAGATCATCATTATAATCATGGGAACTTTTATCGCTCAACTATTGAACACGGATCTTCTCTCAGAAAGACAAGGGCTTAGGCCATTGACTGCCACGCTGGCTGAGTACGAGCTAGCAAACTTCACACATCTAAACGTTATGCTGTCTTGAGTATATACCTACTTACACAGGTAAATTTTTCTGAAATCATATGATAAACTTTGAATTGTTTGATTTAGTTTAACTTCAATTTACTTCTATGCAAATGCCACAAAACTGTTTACTAACGACATAAAAAACAATAGGAAATGTGATAGTAAAGTTGCCATACCTTAAAATAAATGGTAATAGCAACATGAAAAAACTTACACACAACTTTTTGCGTTTAATAGCATTGCTTAATATAACCGTAGTAAGAATAAATATATATATATATATATATATATATAAACATAGTAGGAATGATTATAATTTGTGTCATTAACCTTACAGTTAAAATATTGCATATACTAATTTTTTTTTTGAACTTTAAGTAGTACTCATTATGTTTTAAGTAATTACAAATGCAGAACTAACAAACACGCTTGAAACTGATGTGATACGAGAGTTTTAAAAAGCGATAATAAACCTCATTTACATAGATTATAAATATTATAATTGTGCATTAGACATCACACGTTTTGATAAATTATTTACTACTAAGAATTGGAACTAACTTTTAACGAATACAGTATACACAATTAACTTTTTATTGAAGTTTGTCAGTATTATATAGACTTTTCAGATCATGCCGTATACGAGGCAAATAAATCATGAAGTCTAATATATGTTAGTCATAAAGCGAAGTTCAAATATATTTTTTGAGGATCAAAAGTAAATTTTTGTCACATGCACTGACTCACGACGCAGTGACAAAAGGGGTCAACTTATAAATATCTCGAGGGTGCCGTCAATATTTTTTTTATTTATAAATTAAATCATTCATAATCCATTTATCACTGATGTATTATAGTAGAATTTAAAAATAAAATTTTGTTCAATCTTGCTTGTGATGAGGCGTGTACGATGTGCAAGTGGTAATATTAAGCGCTTAAGGTTGCCAGTAACTGAAGTACACTTACCAGACGTGATGTTTTTTAAATTATTGGACTGCTTTCGTCCTGAAAGATTTCAGATATTGTACTATACACTAAGTACTGTAACTGCTCTTCACGTTTAAGTTATTTCCAGTTTAATTTAAAAATCTAGTAATAAGCACTAAGCCCCTGTAAGCTCAAACAAGTCAACAACTTAAGATGGACGGCGGAAACCAGCTATAATCGCCTTGAAAACTTAATAACGTCTATGAAAATTTCGAATTACGATTTTTTGTTCTTAATTACCTCGTCGAGATTGTCATGAATTTTAAAACTTAAAAGTAAAGTAAAAATAACATCACGCCTGTGATCCCCGAAGAGGTAGGCAGAGGAATGTAGAACATTCCCACATTTTAAAACTTATTATCCATAATTGGATATATACAAAGCTATACACATTGGAAATGTGTATAGCTTTCATTTTTTATAGGCAATTGTTAAATAGTTTATTTTTAATTAAGTGTATTTAGATTGTATATATATTGCACAAAAATATATACAAACTGTTTGTAAATTATATATACAGTTATAGAAATAAAAAAAAGACAAATTTATGTATTTTTTCATAAAATAACAATTCTATTCATTTACGGTTAATTGTATCAACGTTGGCCATAAAATGACAAAAAATTAAGTACTAATTATTTATTAAAATATTTTTATGGCGATAAAACTAATAATGCCATGGCAGTATAAATTAGGTGTACTGGACTACACCGTACGACGTATGAAAAAAATAGCTGTCATTCCTCTGTCAAAATAGTACACTGTAACTTAGCAACACAATTTGACCAATCAAAGAGCTATATTTAATATACCTTATACCTTATACCTCGCGTGATTCACTCCGTTTCTAGAGGTTTCTTAGTTGTTTTTTAATTTACTTGAGAATGTGACTAAAAAAGCTTTGGGTTATTTATTGAAATATTTGAAAATACCGAATATTTGACTTTCTAATATTTAATATGCATATAATATCACATGACATGAAATTAATAGAACGAGTAAGAAAATAATTTATTCTATAAATAAAAACTGTACAGGAAATGTAACAATAGCTTTTTTGCAGGGTTAATGACCAGATGAAGCCAGTATTGTAAGTTCGGTTTATTACGAAATATAACAAAAAGTTTGGTAATCTATAGTCAATTTACATGGCTCGTCCTAGCTGTTCATATAAATAAAGTAAGTTGAAACCTTAACGAATCTAATTTGTGTTTGAAATTTTATTTCACTCGGAAAATTTTTGTATTAAAAATATTTTTTTATTGCAATAGTGGTCATTCACTAGACAATCAAACTGAAGTTGGAAGATATGTAATCTTTTCGAAGAAGACTTATGAACTCGGTCTCAGACAGCCTGATGGGTGTCTTACACTCGGTGACACAGTTAAACAGCACGGTGAGAATGTGCAAGCGAAACTCGCTCATATGTGAAAGTCATATAACAAAAAATGGCACACACAATTTACAGACGAAGCAACCATCATATTGGCGTATGTACATCGCAATCCAATTAATGACATCGGAACATGCGCCCGCTATTTTAAATAAACGCGCCCGTGATATTTACCATACATTTTCCGTTAAAAATTAAGTGAACAAACCGAACGGAAAGATAAACTGTTGTACTTACGTGCGTTCAGTAATTCACCATGCCATTCACAGCACAGACGGACAGCGGAACTTAACCTCTAAATGTTTTCAAAACACGTGTTAAAAACGCACAGTGTACAGCTGTTAATTCGGTTAAATGTTAAGTAACACAATTCATAAAACGTATATCGAAATATCGGCCGGCGTGCGAACGGTCCGCGTGCGACTTGCGTGCCGGTGCGCACTCATTGGCCGAGTGAGCGACCGCCGACGCTCCGTCCGACCGAACACGCACACTCTACAGTGAAAACGTCATTTCAACAGCACGACGCGCGTACGCCGGTACTAGAACCGGATTAATTCCTTTACGTTATACACTGCTACTTTTCTTATTAGTTTTATAATTTGTTTCCCTTGGTTCGCGTCAATGGATGTTGTTGTTGAAATTATATTGAGGTCCAGTTAAAACTTGACACGGCCGCCGATAGAATGCACCCACATGTCGCATTTGTATGCGTTTAGAGATAAGCTCAGAGTGACGGATATAAATAAGTGCAGCATGGAAGGTTTATAAATAAATCTATGAAACTAAGTTTAAAATTTCAAGTTACGTTTGCGTGTATGATTGTTTTCGAACTCTATCTCGGTAGGGGAGAGTTCGTGTAAATTAGTAGGTAAGTTACGTATAACTCCGGTGGGGTATGGTTAGATCGATACTCTTTATACTGGTCTATATTTTAGATTTATATATGTAGAGAATGTAGAGATAGTAGAAACCGGTATTAGGTATAGATGTTATATTTTTTTTTATATTTATTAAATAAAAATGTAAATACATATTTGAAAGCCTATGTACCTTTATCACTCTACATATTTATGTTTATTGTATAACTAATTTTGTGGAATCATCGTTACTGTTACGATTATTATCTACAAGACGAAAATTATTTGTGAATAGCGAAAATAGATACTCTAAAATATCTCCAAAATTACTCTTTTATAAATGATCTTTTAGTAAAAAATCATTAGGTTTCAATTTTTTCCGGTTTAGGTCATTTTTTGAGATAGCGACTTGGTGGCATCAATTCGCTTGTTAGTAAATTAGTTACATTATTGCCATTATATTATATGATCACGCTTGGTCTAATACAGGGTAGACAGACCAAAGTATCCCGCTCTCTATCCTCGCAGACCTGACAAGTACCTATTATTATTATTTGCTATTTTGTTATTACAAAAATACCACAACTCTACAAACACGACTCTACATTAAAGCCCGAGAAGTAACGCTAGCATTGTAGTGTGCAGGTAACAGAAGTTCTCGAACAACGATCTACCGACGACGTTCATTGTATCGACAGATTTCGTCCATAGAAACAGAGATATCACTGTTACGCTGGGTTCCCGCTAATGCAACAATTCTCGGAACCCGCTCGATTCTCGAGCGAGCAGTTGTTAGGAATTTCATCAGGAAATAAATCATATTTCATTTCACGGTCGAAGTAAGTGCGGCATTCGGTTTTGCGCGTTTTATTTATATAAATTTTATTGCGAATTTGCAATATGTGGATTTCACTTTGGTCTCTACGTGTTATTGAATGTTTCAAAACAGCTGCTTAATATTTGTACTATGATATATGTTTGTAAAGTACTGGGTTTGATTATTATTTTTTAGTACATTGTTATTATTAATTAAATTATTAATATTATTATTGTTATTATTGTATTAACATGCCAAATCCCATACAGTGTAGGCAAAGAGCGGGGAGTGCTGAATGTCTGTAGATCACGCACACCGGTTGCTATGATCTCACTCAACATTGCGCCTGTAATCCGCGAAGAGGTAAGCTGATGAGTGTAGTACACTCCCACATTTTATCCGTTATCGGACACAAATCTAAGCTCAGGATTACTACTAGAAATTATAGTTATCAAACAGTACCGGACCAGGCATTAGAACCTAGCACCTCTCGATCGGCAGTCGCGATGGCAACTGCTTGACTAATGACCATAAAACGACTAGAAAAATAATCGTTTCGTTGTACGTTTCAAATAAGGATATGGTGTGTTTATCGTTGTTACGTAACATATTTATAAATATTTATAAAGGTGCTTACGCACTAGAGTATAATATTAGTCCCATTGTTTTGTAAGGCCTTTCATTGTTTGGTGGACTACTGTGGTGGTGATCCAATGTGGAAAAGTTGGGGAGTCTATTGCCATACACCGGGCACATATCTAGATTATTGAGCCATTACTAGAAAAATAAGTCAGAAAAATTCAATAGTGCCCGACCGGGGATTTAAACCCAAGACCTTCCTATCGGCAGTCGCAGTTACGACCAACACAACCAACCAGGCATTTTTATAAAAATGCGAGATCAAAAGAACGTTTTTAACGATTATAACGTACCTGGCTCTATCGTTCCTGCGATACTTATAAGTCAACATGCACCCTTACTCTATGTTCGGACCGCCCTGTAGATATGGTCTCGGAATGCTCTACCAAATTCGGTCAAGGGTGCTCTCGTGCTTACTTCTGTATCAACGGCAATTTACTTAACTGAATAAGCACTTCAACTGTCATCCATATTTATTATCCGTGAAAATTGTCGAATGGAAAAAATGAGTGCATTTTAAGATTGATTCTCTAACGGTGAATGAGATCGTGAGGAAACGCAATCCTTAGGGGTCTTCATAATTCCGTGTAAAATGTATGAAGTTTAATAAACTGTATTTGGTCATTGAGAATAAGTATGTTTAATCCCTCTCTTACTGAAAGAATGGCAAATTTAGCACTAATAATATAGATATAACATACTGATGGATCTGTGCCGAGGGAGATGAAGACTCGCTTGTTTAGACCGTATACGTCACGTACTAGCTGAACAGATCCGTAAGAATAGAAATGCTTGGCACTTGATGTTCTCCAGCTTAGTTACAGCCGCGGCTTCACTATTCCAGAATTTAACCTGACAAGATAATAATAATAAAAAGTAAGATGTTTGCATAATATTTTTTGTAAGGTGTGTGAAGTCTGCTAACCT
>DWDV01002944.1:0-11052 GCA_018245615.1 Mimoniades ocyalus | reverse complement strand
GTGCCCGACCCGGGAATCGAACCCAGGACCTCCCGTTCGGCAGTCGCACTTGCAACCAACACGATCAACGAGGCAGTTAACACGACCAACGCGGCATTTTCACCAATACGTATATAATGTAAAAGTTCACATTTCTAAATCGAAAAAAAAAGCTCATAATATAAAACACAAATACAAAAAAGTACCGAATTCCAAATACGACAATTTGAACACGGTTCACATAGCTTCCAAATTACAATAGGTATAGTTTATTTTGAAATTTATATAATTTACTAAAGAAACTTGACTGTGCAAAACACATTAATGCCAGCCATGCATGGATTTTTATGTCGATCGAAAACCTTAAAGCCTGTTAATCTTTCCTCCGATCTCGATATCGTTCGGAAATCTTCTTTGGAATACAGCCAGCTAACTCCAAGATAACGTACCTACTTAAGAAATACGAAATACATTTGTGCTTTTAAATCAGAATCTACAGACAGTGGAATTGTAATAATTAGGTACATACGAAAAAAGTTTTATTGTTTCAAAGTCGCGGTACTATCACATTTATTTAAATACTTCAAGTCTTCAGAAATTTAACATTTGAATAAATAATTGCTGTTGAAATAAATCGCTGAATAATACCTAGCTTGAAAAGTATACGTATTTAATGAAACTCAAGCAGCACAAATCTGAATTATGAGCTTCGTATTTATACTGATATTTAGAAATATCATAAAACCGACTTGTTCGCCCAGTGTTAGCCCAAATTATATCCATTTCATTTACTTCTATTCAAATAAGGAATGAGTATTAAATTTGAATTTTACTAAGGTCCCTAAACGTCCACGTCTAAACGTCCCTAAGGTCCCTAAAATATACATAAGATTTTTGAAACTTATATAAATTGATAAATATACTGTAATCCTGCTATGAAACGATTTTCATCTTTCAAACGCCATTATCCAATGACAACAGATGTTTCAGAATGTTTTCATAGACGCGGTGTCCAGTTTGGCAACGTCGCACCCGCAGCCATTCCGACTCTTGTATCAGGTCAGTTCAGTAATGACGTTGTAGCGTTTCGCACATAATGTTGGCGGATAATCCGTGTGATAGAGTGCAAGCGGGACACACGCCAAATTGTGTCATCTGCTTAAGGCCTTGTGTTCGTTGAACTACAAATTGGTCGTTACCATTCAAACAGCTGCAACTGCTTTATTTATTGCATGTACTTTGGGTCGTTGTTTAATCGCAAGTCGCTTAAAATGTTAACGTTTATACTTTCCTCTTATGACTATATTTTACCGTGTATATGCAAAAATTTGATGTATTTTTTCCTTACGCTTATTTTTGCGGTATAATGATCTACTTGAGCAAATGTTTCTACTAAAATTAAATTTTATGCAATATTCATAATCATAACAAAATATGATAATTCCAATAATCGCATCTACACAATTACATTGTAGAACATCCCCTGTAATAGGACTTGGGGTTGTAGCCGAGATGTATAAACATCTCCCACGATAATACAACGTAATGCTCTTGAGCATCTGGCAGCCGCAAACCGCACAATCTTGAGTCGATTGTCGTTCCGTGAATAGGACGCCTACGGCCATTATAGATAAAGTGGTGCTCCTTGAATCTGCAGCCACAACTAACGACGAACAATTTATAGTCGATTAGAAACTAATCCCGACTAAAACAAGTCTACGAGTAGGTGTAGACAGAGAGTAGTCATTGAACTCATTACTAGTATTTTGATGGCAATTGTAGTTGATTCTGAAATAATTTCGTTTGGAAATTCGTATAACGCAAATACTTTTATGGGATTCAATTTCAACACGTTTATCTCTACATTTATTTTGCGTCTGAGTGGCACTGATTTTTTTTATGAAAGAATACGGTAGGTAAATGCAATAAGTTACAGAGCAGTTCTCAGGTATAGAAAATCATATGTGACTATTATTCGATATAATATTTCATCCAATCTGTGACTAAAACGAATAATAATTAACTCCAACAAATTAAAAACATAATGCGGTATTAACATCAACTACGATAACAGTATATAAATATTAAAATATTTATGTTTAATGTTCGATATTGCTTCATACTTGTGGTTAACTAGCGCTACGGTGCCAAAGAACTTCAAAATCTAGGTCACTTTACAATTAGTAAACCAGAAGAAAAGTACCTGAGCCAACTACCAAAACCACTGTTCACGTCGTCCAGGGAGTCAAGTTTTGCCAAAGTTTTATCGTGTGGTTTTGCCTGTAGTTTTGGTTCTGTTTTTATTATTTTCTTCGATGATGTGCTGTTGAGTTTGGTCTTCTTCATAATCTGTAACCACATGAACATGGAATATTTCATATAAGATTTATTAATTATTTTGTTTTGTAAAATTAATCACATTCTAGTAAGCAAAATTCTGGGTTTGATTTAATCGATAAAAGTAATAAGAACCGGGTTCACTCTTTTGCGACTATATTAATGTAAGAGTTTCCAGTGCATGTTGATGCAGTGGAGTTGATGCACACTAATCCATAGTTGAAATATTTTTAAACCTTTAAAGACTTAACGCTATTGCTTACGCCTAAATTTTTGTCAAATGAAAAAATGTTGACATTGTTTGAATGAAATATATTTAAAAGAAAATTTAAAGATATATAAAACAGTTTTTATAGCATTCGATTCATCTATTATAAGCACATTATATATCATATAGCACGCAAATTTGAATATTAATATAACTTTCCATGCAACAGTTTTACAAAAGGATGTCTTAACAGTGTTTTTAAAATCGTCTACTTTTTCAATTACAATTGATACACCTATCGCAAATAATCTAGTGGGTACGAAAACAAATATCAAATTAAATTTTGAAATAGCACTCAACCAATACAATATTATTTAATCTAATATTACCTTCGAGCTCGGTAAGCTTGTGTGGAACAACACGCACGTCTTCTCGCCCTCTCGACTCTGAACCTAACGAACCGCATTCAGGGAAGCCCCGCAAGTGCTGATCAATAGCTATAACATTTGCCTGACTCACCGCGTATGGTTCTTATTAAATTTGTAACGTTATATGGGTTTCGCAGTACGAATTGTTTTAGACGAAAAATTGTACAGGATTCCTCAAGAATTTCTTCATATTTACGAGCATGACGCTTAGCATGGGTATAGTCTTGTTATTATTCATGTCTTATTTGTATGTATGTCTATAGATATATTTACATTCTTCATAAAACATTGCAAAAGTATCGCAAAGAAGTCAATTTGCAGTAATAGGCCATGAAGTAGCGACACTAGCGTGTAGTATTTACGAGTATGTGGCAGTGAAAATGAAATTTCATGCTGTAATGAATGACGTTAGCAAACACGATTTAGAATGACATAAAACAAACACCTTAAAAGCATGGATCTGAGTTACTGAGGATACTGAGTTTTATAAAAATCAATAACATTTACTTAAGATCAGCATATTAAAAATAATATAGTATGAAACGTATCATATATTCCATATTATCGTCCCCTTTTCTTCGGCAACCCACCGTCCTTGCTTCAAAGTAATAACATGCGTAAATACCGTTCAAATCTACATACGTAGGTACTATTTAGGGAGTTCCGTTTATCATTCCAAATAAGGCTTTCATTATAATATCTTTGTCACCGACGAAAATATCCAATCATGGCACATTTTACTCAGGCGCTGTAATAGCTGTACCGCAAATCAGATAATGAGAACAGCTTTACAAATAAAAAAAAAAATATCACTATTTCAACGCACAAACATAAACATTGCATAATATATCGTACAAACACCTTCCCTACAATTTTTGATCCACCTGGACCCTGCAATTTTGACCTGATTAGTATTAATTATTAATATTATTATTACTGTAATTATTACTGTAATTTGTGTTTTCGTTTAAACAAGAAAGTAATTATTATAAATAATATTTTTAGTCTTAAACGTTGACGTAGCTCTAATGAATCACCAACACATAATATGTATGTACATATATTTATGCCAATCCAAATAAAAACAACTGTAAGTTATGAACGAGGACTATTCGATGCTGTACCATTAACATTAACATAATATAACAAACTACCAAACTACATAAAGGAATGTAAGACCTTAGGTGCGTACAAAAAGAACCTTAAACAATACTTAAGCGCGAGCCCTTTGTAAACAACATACACACATACATACATACAGACATACATATATGCACGCCAGGTTTCCTTATGAGGTGAGCAGAGAGCACGAAGTGCCAAATATCCTTATCCTTTAAGACCTACTGCGCTTTTTCTACATTCATCCTTCTTATGCGAGCCTTCTTATATCTCGTATATACCTACACGTCACAGTGTAAAAAGTGTAGTATCTAATTATAAAGTAAAAATCTTTGTATCTCATTATAAGTAATACTATTTAACGTAACATCACGTCTCGAACGCCCAAGAGGTAGGCATAGCAGTGTAGGACACTCCCACGTTTCACCAGTTTACGTTTCATAATGGAATAGGTGGAGAGCCTATTGTCATATACTGGGCATGAATACGGACTCCGTGATACTACTACAAATTCATCTAGATAATTCAATAGTACCCAACAAGGGATTTGACCGCAGTACCCCCCGATCGACAGTCGCGCCCGCGACCACGTGACCACCGAAACAATCCAATTTAGTTTCATGAAAAATTTGATAATGATAGTGAATGATATTATGATTGGTCGATTTCAGCAGATAGCCGGTTTGTGTTTCCAGCGTGGCAAATTATTACTTATATTTGCACATTTCAAGAAAATTTGTTTTGTGTTTAATGTAAGTGAAAAGGACGGAAAAATGTCTGATTAAAGTACGAATTAAAATGACTGTGAAATTGTACTTGAATTGAGAAAAATACAAACGTTTTTCGACACTCCCCGGCACATCTATTTAATTCTGCTTTCTTTCCGAAGAATTTCTTTCGTAATTTATTCTTTTAAATAACTAAGTCGAGACGTAAACCCAGGTTCTTAACGAAGTTATTTATGTTCTTAAATTATACTCGGCGAATTTCCAGACTCAAATAAATGACTGCCCAGGATCTGGTTCGAATTATATTAAAAATAAAATACGGTCCATTAAAAACGAAATATACAGATCACTATAGATCCTTTTGTGGGTTTGTTTGATTAAGATCCCATTTCCACTTTATCGAGTACTATTTTTTTTTAAGTTCCCCTTTCTGCTTGTTTCATCAACGCCATCAGTTCGATTGCCAGAAACGTACTGTGTTTATAAGGTTAAACATATACGAGTACCATTAGCCAGTGTCAATCATATTGCTTAGCTTTACTAGTCATGAGCGATACATCACAGCATAGTGGCAGACATCAAATACATAAGACCCAACTGATTTAATTACAGTAACATCTGCCACCGGATATATTGAAGGTGCTTGAAAACGTATTATATGTACAATAATTTGATAATACCGTCAAATTATCAGGGTTTTATAGAAGTCATAAGATTCGGGGATACGATGTACATATATAATGTAATAATATTTTTCAAATAACGTATTTTTCAAGAGTTTGTGGTGGACATAATTGAAATAGGTTTATCAATAACTGTAGCCTTAAATCTCTTAGCGTGTTACTGTAGCCTTAAATCTCTTAGCGTGTTCCCGTTAACCGTTCACTTCTTCTCTTTAAATTCAGAAGCCAATAATTATCAAAATGGGTTCGATAACTTATTAGTTTCCCTGTCTCTAAATTTAAAAAAAGAATACTATTCTTTAAATTTATGGCCGTAACATCACGCCTGTAATCACCGAGAAGGTAGACAGAGAAGTGTTATATACTCCTGCGTTTCGGAGCAGGGGATGATCCTATCGCCATACACCAAGCACAAATCCAAACTCCGAGCTACTCGTACTACTAGACATTCTAATTTAGAAAAGCCTCATAGCAACCGGCGTGAGAATCGAACCCAGGATCTCTCGATCGGCAGTCGTGCTTGCAACGAACACGACCAACGAGGCAGTCCTTGCAAATAACTCTTACTTTTGTGCACATTTCAATTATCATGCAAGACATATACTTACTACTTACTTACTCCGTTGGCGCAATCAACCGAAGTGGATCTTGGCCTCTGACACGAGAGTTCGCCATTTGCTCCAATTATGTGCAACTTCTTGCCAATTTGTGACTTGAAGCTCACGCAGGTCAGCTACCACTCTGTCTATCTAGCGATATTTCGAGCGGCCGACTGGTCGTCGCCCAGTCGGCTGTCCCAAATATGCTCTCTTTGCACTGCGATCCTCCTCCATGCGTTCTACGTGACCGAGCCAGCAGAGACGATGTGCTTTGATCTCTCATATTATGTTGAGCTCAGCCACTACATTTTCTATTTCGGCATTTTTTATTACACAATTACACAAACCTACACAATACACAAGCAATTACACAAACCTAGATTTCAAATTGTTCATCTTAAAGTATCATATATCAGTGTTTACTTTACAAAATCTCACTGCAAGGTCCTGTCATTTTATATATGTTTATAATATCCCCATACCTGCTATCGGGATACTATATACATATATAAAATGACATGCTACATAAAAAAACTTCAAACACCTGAGTTCTAAATGACAAATGTTCATGATAATCTTTATTACAACACTATAAAACCTCCATATATCAAATGTAGGTTGTGTTATTGTTTCAACATAATATAAGTGAATCAAACTTATAACAATAGAAGTTAAATTTATTGCAAACAGCACATGCAGATATCCCCAATTAGATATTACTGATTATGTCTGATACAAGGAATGTTACAGATATAAGCAATATTATCATTTATATATTTCATAACAAAATATAAATAGATTCAGCAAACAATTCATTCAAGGTTTCCATTAATAAATCTGGTCACACGTTCAGAGTAATAGATTTTAAGGACACCATTACTTAATCTAACAAATGACTTAAGGTCAACAATATTGGATTCAAATAGTGTTATTGAGGCAACTGCAAACCTATTAGAAGTAAAATCTTCAACCATTGGATGTTAATAGGTGGTGAAAAATAAACATAGCCTGTTTAAGTTACATGTAAATAGATAAGCTACAATATTTTTGTTATAGCCTATTAGATATTTATAATTTTGAACATCATAAGTTGCAACATATTAAAGTTCCATTGCTAGCCTTAGTGTGTAGGTTTTTAAAAGAGATTCGGAAACCACAATTTTTTGTGTTAACACATTACATGCATGCCATCACAACAAATTATCCTTTGTATTTGTAGGCCTCAAATGTAAAGAGTTAATACTTTACCAGACAATAACCATAATACTATCTATGTAAGTAGTAAATGCTAAAAATACTTATCCCGCCCATAATTAACGGTAACCGTAAAAGGTATTAGGTAATACCCTTTTTGGTATTAGGTATTAGGTAATTTTAAATGGACTAAACATGAGATGTGAACCTAGAGATGTTTTTAACTGTCAAGAATCACATTGAAAACTCTTTATTACCTCATTATCACCCAAATACATCTTGATGTGGTCCCTCTTTTCAATAATTTCATTGTGATCACGTAATTTCACCTCATAGCTTATTCTACATATATCACTTCTTTGAGGCCGACTTCCATCTGACTCATCACCGGCTTTTATAGTCTGCAAATATAAATTATTCACCTTTATAATGCTGCTCCAAGGCAATCCGGTTTCATTAAGCATCATTGTATACTAATGTTGCATGAAGCAGTGGGATATCAAAATACTGATTAATCAAGTCTTACTAAAATATAATACAACTATTCATATACACTCTACTGTTTGAGGTAGGCTGCAGATGTCCATAGTTGTCAAAAGCCACTAATAACAGATTTTTTCTACTGATTCATATGTTAAAAACTAAAAGAAATGAAAAACATATAAGTATTGATTAAAAAAAATCAATGAAGTCTTCATAACTGATATGCAAGTACAGAGGGAGCAGTAGGAGAGAGGAATCACTTCAGATCTATATGGATAGAGATATCTGCCACTTAATACTAACTGTCTACCTCATAAGGGACCAGGTTTGATGTTATAATAATAAAATTAGAAAAATTATTAACTTATTACAAAATTTGTCTTCAAATAAAACCTACTTTGTTAATATGATATGATTTATGATTTGAAAGGTAGAATATGTAGTCATAGGCAGTTTTATAGACGTCAAGGCTTGTTAACTGGAATTTTCAGTTAGTTTACTTTGGGTTTACAAGAACTGGTATAAATATCCATATGCACCAATAACAACTGGATTATTGGACAGTCACAGCAAGAAAGATTAAGTTTAAAAAATACATCTATTTGGACTTTTGTATTATCCAGTAACCAAAATAATTAACTCTTGATATGTCTTACGAATAATTGTTGCCAAACAGGTTATTTTCAATAAACAACATTTTTTTATAAAAGATAAACGAGTACATAAAACAGAAAGTCTGACCTTTTTGAGAATTGCGCCAGACCCTAATAAGTCTTGCCATCCGTTAATTAACGCTGGGGGATCTGTTTCTGTTTCTTTATCTTTTGATGCAGCCTCAGCTAACTTCGCCTCTTCGATCTCGTGAGCAGCAGCCGCAGCCAAATCCTCAAAGGAACTGCTTTCGGACTTATCCACCAAGGAACGCTCTCCTTCACTCATCTGAAAAGTAACACTAATAAATTATTACTTCGTTTTGCGCGTTAAATGCATTGACGTAATCACGATATTTAGATAATCTACGGAATATCATACGTAAATATACTTTGAAGTTATTATGCTCTTGTAATATTCGCACTATTTAATTGATTGCAAATAATCAAATAAAATTCACCTTTAACAAATATCACAGTTGTATCAAAGTAAACTTTCAATCTAATCTCTATAGTCTTATAAATGCCATGTATTTATTTAGCAAAATTTTAATTCCAAGGTAAGAAAATACGCGTGACGATGACAATCAAGCTTTCTGAATTGTTTTTTCTAATTTGTTGAATGTGATGTGAATTGTGACGTACATGACATTTCATAAAATCGTTGTCCTGAATGCAGATAAAACAAACGAATTGTGATATTGTTAAGTTCATTCGTGTTGTTTATTAAATAATAGAAATTCAATAATTTTATAATTAAATATATTAGTACAAAAGTAAATATATTAGTACAATTGTATTACTAAAGTGAAGACAATAAATAATTTAGTTAAACAATATATGGGTAAACTGAAAAATTGATAATAAACTCATGATTTACAAAAATCGTTACCCGTGAGGTGATAAAAATCCTAAGCGCATAATTCCTGCGCTCACTGTATGTTCTAATCACAAAGCTATGTTATTTTTCTGATAGGAGTGATAGGACTAGCAATATAGGATAGGATAGGATAGAATAGCAATAATAACTAACTATAACTTTATTAAAATAACAAGCTATGGCACAAAGTGCTTACTTGACCATAAAATTGTATGTTACTATTTATTTAATAACATTAATCATTTATGAGAGATGTTCTTTAGCTATTAGGGAATTATAAATGGGAATATTAATATAAAATATTAACAGATTTGTTACCTTTAACGAATTTTTATTTATGGTCGTAAAGAATATAATCGTAAGTGGAACGCAAGATAGAAAATTTGACATTTTAAGCTATTTGTCATTTTTGTGTCAAATGTAAAATAGGTTTTTCATGTGCCATTAAGATTATTAAGAATATTTATCGTTATAAATATTTTTAATTAAGCCGCATTAATTGCATATCGTAATGCAGAAGTACGAGAAGCTTGAAAAAATCGGCGAAGGAACATATGGTACTGTTTTTAAAGCAAAAAATAAAGAAACTCACGAAATTGTAGCGTTGAAGAGAGTAAGATTAGATGACGATGATGAAGGTGTTCCATCGTCCGCATTGCGCGAAATTTGTCTTCTTAAAGAACTAAAACACAAGAATATAGTTCGCCTGTATGACGTGCTACATAGCGAGAAAAAACTAACACTTGTATTTGAACATTGTGATCAAGATTTAAAGAAATACTTCGACAGCTTGAACGGCGAGATAGATCTGGATGTGGTTAAATCTTTTATGTATCAGCTTCTCCGAGGACTTGCTTTCTGTCATAGTCATAATGTCCTTCACCGCGACTTAAAGCCACAGAATTTGTTAATTAATAAAAATGGAGAATTAAAATTGGCAGATTTTGGTTTGGCTAGAGCTTTCGGTATCCCAGTGAAGTGTTACTCTGCAGAGGTAGTGACGTTGTGGTACAGGCCACCAGATGTACTGTTTGGAGCTAAATTGTACACAACAAGCATTGACATGTGGTCTGCAGGCTGTATTTTTGCTGAACTGGCAAACTCTGGCCGACCCCTGTTTCCAGGATCAGATGTAGATGACCAACTAAAGCGAATATTCAAACTTCTAGGTAAGTATGTTATTATATTCAACATTGAATGAATATGGAGTATGCTTTATATCTCCTAATATTTGTAAAGGGACCTGTGCCTATCAGGGAGATGTAAAAGTGTATGCAACCCAACTTCTTTAAAGATACATCATTATACAAAATTTACATATTTGTATCATATATGTATAATATTCTATATCATAATAATGAATAATTCTGTTGCGAAATACTTTTACCTAATATTCTGAAGAGAGTCCACCTAATGTGCTCATAAACCATAAATATGCTATTGAATATTCTCAGTCTATTAGCAGAACCATCCATTAGGGTTAAATATGTGAAGTTTAATTTTTAGATAAAAGAATAATAAACCACATATTACCAAATATACAGTAGAACCTCTATAAGTCGAACTTCAAGGGAGACGACAAAAAATTCAAGTTATAGAGGTTTCAACTTATCAAGGTTTTCAACTTAAGTGGGTTTTGATTTAACATAAAGAGGTTGAGATTCATTCTTACTCATTTTGAGTTAGGGAGATGAAATAATTAGACATTCAAGTTACAAAGGTAACAAACATATTTTTAATTTATCATGAATCAACTGAATTATT
>DWDV01002943.1:0-11053 GCA_018245615.1 Mimoniades ocyalus | reverse complement strand
CACGCGTCGTAGCGGCGCGCGCACAGCGCCAGCCGCAGCTGCAGCACGCGCCGGTCCGACGCCGCGTACAGCGAGCCGTGCGCGCGCGACAGCGCCATCGCCTGCCCGCCAACCATCGTTACTAGCATCCCCGCACCTCATTTATGTCACGTGTATGAATTATCTCATATTCATTCAAGTATTTAAGTGTACATTTATTATTTAAGCGTTTCGAAATGCATTTCTTTTGAAAAAAAAAATACAATGCATAAACTACACACGCAAAGTATTATTCTAGACATTTATAACAAATCAGAAAATATATTTAAATTAAAAACCAGTGTCCGATGATCATTAGCAGCCGGTAATAAAACAAGTGAAATAACCAGTAATTATAGCGTAGAAACTATGGCGAACCTGGACGGACCGTGGCTTGCAACAGGTTGTTAGTGATGATAGCGATGATGAACGAAACAAGCGAACATGGCAACCAATTACGTAAATTAAATTGTCCAAAACAGATAAGAAACATTTAAAACATTAAATTAAAGTTAAATTAAAATTAAAAGTAATACATTTTTCCTTTGACGTACTGTAAACGAAGGCACAATATTCTATTAACAGAATTTTGATAAACTTAACGGACATTTTATATATTTTTAGCGCATACCTGAATAGGTTCGCCGGGAGTGACGTCAAAGATGTCAAGTAAAGCGGACTGGCTGTCGCCGTTGCGCGTCCACTGCACGATTTTATGAATTTTTCCCTCATCTGAAACAATAGGAAAATGTGTCGCTTAAAAAGTTTTTTGCCAGGCCACTGTAATAATTATGAATAATCTTGTACTTTTTGAAACGCGTCTTTTTACACAGTTGGTATGGGAAAGATACGATTGTATTCTTTTTTCCTGTAAAGCGACCCTAATTACCATAATATTCCACCGTCTTCAATCCTATCCTAAACCTATACGTAATATCGATTTTATTGGTATCTATCTTACAATAAGTTACCAAATTAATCAATTCGATTATGTTCGTATTGATTAATATTTAACTAATTTAACAATATATGTACGTCAGTAACACAATCACCTTACTGTACTGTGTTTTTATACTGTACTCGTATGTGCAAAGGAACTTGCTTTAATATTGTATGCTTATAATCACTTGTCTCGAGACAGGCCGGACCGGGGTTTAGCTTACGTAATAAATACGACAGCTTACTGTATATGCACACATGTACTTCTTTAATTAGAAAGAGATATTTCTTAATGGCAAGAGATATTTCTTAATTAATTAAGATTTTCAAACGTAAAACAGATTTGAGATAATATAGAACACAGTTATAGAAATGAAACAATTTTGTGTTATTTCCACAACCTTCCTGATGATTTCGTGCCATGAAAAATGTTTTACGAAAACTTCCTCTTAGAAGTACGAGTATATCTAATTTGTACCGGCTATAAAAGTTTCCGTCTTAGCCGTAATTGGGTTTTCGGTGATTTTGATTGTGCCGGCACACGAGAATATACAATGGTTCGTTACATTTGGGGATCAATTAGTGAGTTTCGAGACAGGCGGCGCTTGTAGCACGTGTTGGTCTTTCCGTCTTGGTTCGTTTACCAATACCTACGAAAAGGTACAAAACTTTAGTAGCATTCAACTGTATAGACTTATTTTAAATACAGTTCACCATAATAGTTATGTTTTAATAATAACCAGTTAATTATTACAATTGCTATAATAATTTGGGGAACCAAATTACAAAAAAATATTTCATTCGTATAAAATTAAAACCTTCATAGGAAACTGGTTATAGGTTATGTACGTATGTATGTAATAATATTTTTATGTCTGTCTGTCCGTCTATATTTCTAAAAACGAGGTATTTGTTGTGTGTCAAGCATGTGTATTGTGTATGAGCTACGGACGGTCACGAATTACGTACACAGCGGTTTGGCGAACTTTTCCAGCGAACGAATAGATGGTAGCCGCGCGAGAATCGAATCATTGTTTCGTGGAACTCGCAAAGAAAAATAGAGAGAACCTCCACACAATTTTTGTAAATACAATTGTTAGGAAACACAATCGGATCCGGCCCGTGATCATGGGTTAACATTATTCGCGGTACCATTGTACACAACAAGGCAACGTTTCGTACGTACGAGTAGTACGGGCGGGCGGGCGGCTTCCTTGTAAAACGGGTGATTCACGATCAAATTAATATTCGGACCACGAATCTTAATAGCTAATTGGATTAGAGGCATGTACCGAAATTACCTAACTGGGTTACGTACAATGCCACAGGCGTACGTGTCGCAGTTGTGTCGTGCGACGTGCGACGTGCGACGTGCGTCGTGCGTCGTGCGTCGTGCGTCGTGCGTCGTGCGGCCGGCGCGCGGCTCAGAGCGCGTATTGTTGCTACTCGTTAAGTTATTGTCGCTGCGCTATCAATCAATAATCATGTTATGTCGCTGCGTAATGAACGATAATATGCTGATTGTGTGCCCGAGCATGTGTGCGTCGCGTTCGATGGAGGGGCGCTCGGTTATTGTTGGGTAATAGTATTGTGTATACAACAACAATCCAACATGCTCCATTCTGTTTCAAGGATGGTTTTCGCTGTCAGAGGTTGCCTTTAATTTAGTGGTATAGTACCTACTATAACCTACATTATCATGAAAAGCAAAACGATATGTATTTTATCACATTCGTAAAAAACCTTCTTAAATTTTGCTAAGTTATATTTTTTAAATTAAATTGTGCATTCAATTATTATTAATCGTCACTTCACGTCCCTTACAGGGTAGGTAGGGCGCACCGATCGCTAAATATCTTTACCATTACGAACCTGACGTGTTGTTACATTAATTAACTACTCGATAAATGAAAACACACCAGTAGCATTTCACCATCAAACGTCGCTAAACAGGAAGACAAATGCAAGGCAATGTCGTTGTGACACCGTCACCCGTTAGTACTGCGAATGACGAATGTTGTGAGTGACGCGAACAAGCGCGGGTAATATGTTCTTTGAATATCGTATGTCGTAAGTAATCACACATTCAACCCGCGTGAGCCTGCTACAGCTTACGCCTCTACCACGAGGTGATAGAATTACAATTAGAGCACTGAGCGATGATTACCCGCAGCTAATCACTGGAACGTCGGCGGCGCTCAAGTTTTGCATTAGTGCGTAATGTAATTTATGAAGCCGCCAGCGAAACCTGCTTCCTGTAGCTAAGTGCTCCACTTGAGCTCCAAATTACATATAGGTACTCAACCTAATTTTTAAATGTTTCGAAACGAATTTTGGTGTATGTGTAGAAATGTTTCAGTTTTGAACATTTCAGTATACATGTATAAATATTCAGATAATTCATTTTTTCAATAAAAAAAAAAGAAATGGATGCATACATTTTATGCTATTACGTAAGTTATATCGTACGTGAATTGGTGGAAAGTGGGAGTGTTTTACATTCCTCGGCCGACCTCTTCGAGGATTATAAGCGTATATCGTACGTGAAAATTGTTTCACGTTTTAAATTATTTGACGTGTATGCATATTTAGGTACCAATTGCAATTAATGTGACATTATTTTCATTTCACGAATAATTAATATTCGGAAATAAAACAAATTTATATAAGAATATACATATTTTCAGTGAACAATAACGAATCGACGAATTCGGTAAATAAAATTGTCATAGTCACCCTTTTAACAAGAATGTGGTTTGGCCCCATTTTAACCTTTTAATGGTTTCGGAGAATTGCTAAACGTGTTTATAAGTATATATGTATATGTGTATGTAGACAGCCCTAAATTAGGCCAGTTTAGAATCATTGGCCTACTTATATACGTTTGCATAAACAAATCGCTTCGGAGGCCGTTACACGGGTTGGTCGAGCACACTTAGGCAATTTAATTGTACGTGCGATACTTCCGGCTTTGATTGGAATATATTTAAATATCTTTGTCTTTTGTAGAGAACACAACCATTGAGTGATTGTACGGATTTAAAATACAATATTTTACAATTTGGTGTTGACAATGATTACTTTTAAGGTGCATAGCGGAAAATAATATCTGTGTTTTAGAAAGACATTAAATTAATTTCAGGACATGCGTCAATTTCACGTCATGCTAATGTCTATTCTATTCAATTCAAATGGAATTTATTCATAACTGGTTCTTTAGAACACTTTGTATGTCAAAATAAATCTACCACCGCCTCGGTAAATGCCTCGCTATGGAGTAGAAGTGGCGAAAGGAACTCCAAAGGTGTGCTGCAGCATCTTTAAAAAATAACCCCTCATGTTAAAATATTATTTTGGGCCAGTAGAGACACGCTGATAGACCAGACAGGACTGCGACGTGAATTTTCAGGTATACTTACTTAATGTCAATTAATTACTAATTAAAAATAATTACTAATTCATTTTTAATGAAAACCTAAAACCCGTAAAATTCATTATACGATAATACTCGATGTAATTTCAGAAATTAATGAGTGCAATTTGCTTAATGGCATTAACAAAACTCAAGGCGGGGTTATTTCTGGCAACTGTTAATATTAATAAGGTGAGTTCAGATTACAGCTGCGCGGGAGATGGCGCGATAAGAATACGACCCTTAATCATAAGTTGACCACTGTTTTACATATTTTGGACGATATTCAATCACAGCTAACAATTTTGCGGTTTTATGTATTTAATAGCCCATTATATATCTGATTATGAAATAATAGTGTTGAACGCGACGTACTATTATTATTATATAAACACACCAGGTCTCTCAAGGGGTTGGTAGAGAGCACAGAGTGCCAAATCATGAGTTCATCACAGTCTTTATACACTTATGGCGGTTTCGAACATTTGACTCATCCATCAATCAGTACAGGATCGATTTGGTCAAGATAGGTGATTATTGGTCTCACTCGGCAATTCGTGACTATTTTTGCCAATAGCAGTTTAGTGCCATAGTTTAAAAATAGGTTGACGAAACAAAATATAGCGTAGGTGTAAAATCTACTTTTAAGAATTTCAAGAGCGCTTGCTAAATTAAAGAATGTTCTACCCAGAGACACTATCACTAGACTTATTACTCTCCGAACACTTAAGAAAACATTTTCATTTTGCTCTCTCTTTATATGATTTTAAGTAGTCTACATTGGTAAGATTGTGATGCTACATTATGTAAGTAAGAGATTATGAGAAAATTTTATTTAATATTTAAATGTTATTTTTGATATATGAAGTTGATTATTTGAATACCAATTTATGTAATAATTTTTCAAAAATCAATAGTATTTTTAAGACGAATGACGCAACAACAATTATAATAAAAAATCAATAAATCACGACTAGGAAACGTGAACGAACTTTGAACGATTGAACGAATGTAAATATATCATGACGTTCTTAAAGTGCTTTACTCGTATGTGTTGTTCTCAATGTTATATAAGCATTTTCGAGACCCTAAATTACGTTAGTGATGTTCTTGTCAGGTAAATGTCAAGCTGATGTGATAATAGCAGAAACAAGGGAAAGCGTTCAACGAATTTGTGTGTGGTGTGTATTTGTGAGCGTCGTGTAATGGCGGGCTCCAATCTGGTTATGGCAACACTGGTACACGCTTTGAGTTTTAAGACGACATCGCGACATGACGGAATGAATACCAGCTTCCAACTCTTCCCGCCATAATGGTTACTTAGAAATTACGTGTTCTACAGATAATAACGTTTGGTAACGATATGCGCGTGTGGCGTTAACAATGAAATAAGAAAAATAAACCATTTCTGAGTACACGACTTTATATATATAATTAAGTTTTATCATTATAATTGCGTAATAATGTTGGTTTTTCAAACACAATGGGTACATGAATGCATCTTTATTACTAACTCATTGTCACTGGTAAATATAATTGCAATAACTCGACAATATACAAAGGACAAAAAACTTTTAAAGTTATTAAGGAATTTTGTGTTCATAGACACACAAAAAGTATACATGGTCACACATAATGTATAAACGTAGGTACATAAATAGCACATAGTCAATGTGGTAATACCAAGGTCTTTATGCTCGGTGACAGGTGAAGTCGGTTAGAAAAACAAATAAATGTACCGATAATTATGAAAAATACATTGATAAGTAGACGTTGTTGTTAGGCAAAAAATACAGATGATACTAAGAATTGTACACGTGTATAGAAAAAATAAAATTTCATGAGTATGTAGGTTATCAGCCTGTTTACTGTACACGGGTATGAGAGATTGATACAACGCAGTGGTTGGGTGGCTGATGGCCCGCTGGTACTAAAATAAATATTTATGGAAGAATATGTGCTTTAGATTTGCCTTATTTCTAATTCTTTTCAAACGGTGATACAAATATATCTAAAGCATCTTATTTTAGTTATTTACAAATATACGAGTATATATAAATGTATGTAAAATATAAGTAGTTATCTACAAATATATGTAAAAGCATCATATTTCAGTTATTATTATTATATATCACATTAGATCCGTAACAGGGTAGGCAGAGAGCACAGAGCGGCAAACATCTCTATCCTCACAGACTTGAACCCCTTCTTCTACATTCATCATTCACTTTAAACACGCACCGCGATTTCGGAGATTTCTGACCCACCATCGGCCAGTATCTGACCTTTTTGGTCAAGATAGTTTCAGTAACTCGTCCAATAGTCCCATTAGTCCACAGTACGACTCCCCGTTAATCAGGGGCCACCATAGACAGTATTGACGAACCAATTAGGTCACATAGCATAAATTATTTAAGCCAATCAATACTCAATTCACGCTAAGCTAATGCGGTTAAGCCGATCGCGGCTCATAATAAGGTGTAATAGGTAATGAGCTATGATACGCCGCACTCGTGCGTAATCGATGCGCCGTCGATAACACAGGCATAGGTATCTGGTAGGCATACTGGGTCAAGTAGTGTTCATGTACGGACGTGCGGATCAATGCACTCTACAGTGCAATGTGTTCGCAATGTTTCCGTATGCTCATTAATTATAGATATGTTTTTCATGAGTGAATATGTACTTGCTGTTATTCTCACAATATCGTATTATTAGCATTCGGTGTTCGATCATGATACTGCGCGAGACTTTGCCTGGGTCGACTAGGTTATTAGTATTTTCTACGATATATGATATAGCATCGCGCCTTTATTTCTATGAGGGGTAGGCAAAGGAGTATGTAAGCTACTACGTTTCACCAGTTACAATATACCAATATAAGATATATACTTGTTTGTTAATACAATGTATGTACATAGCAACGAATTCATAAATGTAAATTAGGAAACATTATTGAACTTAAAGATAAAACACATAAGAGAGTAATCCGTCTAACTGTAAGCTTATAAATATCTTTACTTATAGACATTAATTCCGATCACGGCTCGGCCTAGTAAAATAATTAAACAATCCCACATTGGTTTTGATCGGACGGGTCGGCTCCCAGCGGGACACCCGAGCAGCAACGAATTAGGTACGTAAGGATAATGCCCGGGTAACGTCCGACCGAAACTCTTATAGGGATGTGTCAAAGAAGTGACCGCAAATCACTAAACACGCGAAAACGGCAACCTATGGGCTCCGTTCAACCCTTATTCCGCTCACGTACCACATACCTTCTAATTGTATGAGGCTTTTACTCCTGATTTTTGTACCGCCAGCTTTTATATGTGCTGTTTATGTTCGTGGATTTCTAGTTGTTTCTACTTCGCTTTTGTTCTTTAACTAGAACAATTTTTAGGATATATTTCGCACTTGTATTGAAAAAATTTAAATATAGAAAACTTTAAGTGATTTGGGAGGGAAACGGTCGATAGTATATAAACTTAAACATGCACACGTTTCACTTTCTCATAGAGTATATAAAACGGGCACATATAATATACGAGTACAACAATGTACACCGTGGTACCATTACCAACATGCGTGTCGCTTCCGAACGGAATGTCCTTGTAGTAGGTAGAGGGTTCGCTTAAAAATTGACATCTTGGCGAATCGACACGTGCGAGACACACATACATGTTTAAAGTTCCTCACCAACATAGGTACATTTTGTGCATTGCAAAATAGTAAAACATAAGTGAGCACTCTCGCGACGTAGCGCTAAAATACAATCAGAATTATATGTACAACAATAGCCAACTATCTATAGGTATATATTCCTAAATATTTATCTACACGGATAATAGAAGGTGCATGAATAGGTAATGAACTTGGCTACGTTATCAGTACTCAAGTCAATAATTGTGACTGACGGAGCAAACGTTCTGTTGTTACCTTTTCATATTTTCCCACTCAGTGATCACGAGCTCTGTCAATGGTGGTTTCGAAAGAAATAATCCAATAAGGATTTCGCTTCGACAGGCCTAAGTGAAAACTTTTTTGTGATCCCCCGAACAATATAAGTTTTATTCCTCCAAGTGGTATAAATTCCCAAACACAAAGTAGCTCTAACATCTTTATTGCTTTTCATAAAAAAAGTCCTCGTTTAACGTATCGATTTAGCAGCAACGAATTGGATGGGTTTTCCTTGAGAGTTCGCCGCTCAAATCGCGTTTTTCACCTCACGGCTTTTGCACCTTTACTGGCGGCGCGTCCAGGTATATTTTTCTTATTGAACATACGTGTAGTAATGTACGCTCGTAAAACTTGCAACGAGGAAATGGAGGCCTTTTGATTTATGTTTCACACACGCAAATTTTTGCTGCGCAATGTTTCAAGTTGAATATATTTTTAGTTTGATCAAGGCGCGGACGGGCTTTCCTTGTGCTTTGATACGTTTACAGTTTTTATTGAAACTCGTTTTCAATTTTAATGAAAACAACCGAATGAATATAAAACAAGTCTTTAACTCATCCATCATCATATTTCGAGAAATGATTGAGAGAAGTATATCACACGGAAAACATGCCGCGTCGCTCAATCAGAACAAATAAATTCCGCTATTGACAATATGAACAAATTCGGCGCGGACTTTTATCGCGAATAGCAATATGTATTTTATAGGTTCCGTAAATCGAAGAACGTGGCTTTTTAACGTTCGCCTGCGAGTTCTCCGCCGACTTTTATGAGGTTTGTCGTTACAAATTTTATGACAGTATTAGAGTATCGGCCGGAGCTGTTTGGGTTTTTGACCCATTTCATACTCGTTTCTTTAAATGTTAATTACGCAATATGTGTCATATTTAATAAGTAAAGAGTGAGTGGTGTAGTTGTAATGGAACCTATTGACACGATAAAGACTTTCCCACGTTGTTGCGAGGTCTTTGCTTTCAGGGGCACGACCTTAATCAGGTCAATCAATAAGTTAACTGATTCTAGTGACTGTTTTATTTGAGCCGTTCATATTATCATTATATATAAACAGTTTTTAGATATTTGTTGAATAAAAATGGTTATGTTTCATCTAACATTACGTAAAAACATTTATCTGAGAATAAAATATTATTGCATTGAGTAGGAAAAAGCTTCAACGTGTCGGGGTTAGAGAATGCCATTTGAGGCGTTATATAGGTGTGTCTGGTTGTTATTTCGTATTTTGTATTAAGCGGGCGGTTATTCGGAACACGTTTCAAAGGTGTATTTTTAAAGAAGGCTTTCACGGTGGCCAACATTAAGGATGCCCCGATCGCGCGCCCTGAAACTTTCTCGCCAGTTCACCTTTTGATATTCAATATACTGTGGGACCTAAGCAATCCTTTGATGAGATGTTTTATGCAAAAAACGTTGGGGCGCGAATAAGCGTTCAAAAGTGAACACATTAGTATTCTCAGTCCCGCCCGGGACCACGGCCTCTCTCCAGTTTTGGGGGAATAAAAAATCAATGTTTATTCTCAGTGGACGCATTTTGAATGCTAATTATAGCTAAGGCACATTTAATTGCTTTACGTTCGCGTAAACGTGTGATCGTTTATAGGCAAATTTCTCGACAAAATACAAATCTGAATTCGATTTTTATTACGTTACATATTGAATTAATTTATGAACATTATTTTTTTTTATTCCTTGTATTACCTTTTAAATATAAAACATATACTACTTCGTTTGTCGTATTGGTTGCAAGCGCAACTGCCGATCGAGAGGTCCTGGGTTCCAATCCCGGGTCTGGTATTACTGGATTTTTCTAATTTAGATTTTCTAGTTGTGGCTCGGAGTCTGGATATGTGCCCGGTGTATGGCAATAGGCTCACCACCTATTCCATAGTGGGACGTAAACGTAACTGGTGAAACATGGGAGGGTTCTAATCTCCTCTGCCTGCCTCTTCGGGGGTTAAAGGCGTGATGTTATCTATATAAAATATTTGAACATTCCGATTTTTTTTCATGTAACCATACCTAAGCCATACGAAGATAAAATCTCCCATAAAAATCAGGTAGGAATATAAAACAGAGCCTGGAACGGCGTAAGGTGAGGCAGTAGCGTACTATAAATTACTTTGGAAATTCCATTCCAGTGCACCGACGCAAGCGAGCAATAAATATTGTTCATTTTCGTCCTATGGGCAATGCGAGTCGATGAAGCCCGAGGCAACTGCGCCGCCTTCGGGAGCGGGCGGAGCTCCATCGCGAGGATACATGCTCCAATAAACTGCTCGTGCTGTTCAACGAACGTTATTCCAACCAGCTTCACATATCATTTTGCACACACCGCATTTCATGTTTATGGCAAAACTTGGACTTCATGCACTTAGGCAAATGGCTTTCCGATACTTACATAGATATTACAACGTATCGTTACGGTAAGTATCTTATGAATTATTGCTACAATTCCGCGCGTACATTCGCGTATATATGCCTAAAATATTGTGTACATTGAATGGCAGGAAAAACAACATAATTGCTGGCTTTTGTTTGCAATTATGGGTCAGATTCAATGTATGTATAACAAAACAACGCTTTAGATTAGAATTGATTAGATTGTCAGATGCAATAATGGTATCAGTCTGGCTATCAAATGTTCCCGTGGCGAGTCGACCGTTAAGCCGACTGTGAATTTTAAATTGTTTTTAATAGTAGCTCCAT